>JAEIIJ010017694.1:0-11449 GCA_018904815.1 Drosophila ogumai | reverse complement strand
TCACTGCGTTGCAAACTTCTGACTGAAATTATAATACCCTGCAAGGGTATAAAAAACGAAAGTGTGTAGTGGTAAAAAAAAAGCAACATACTTAATTTTTTTAATATTTTTGTGTACTACTTTTTTATGGTTAACTTCATATTTCCTTAAATAAAAAATGAAATTAACATTTTCACTTTTGTCACTTGTTTTAGCCATCTAAGAATATTTATATGCTTGTTCAAAAAAAAAAACAAATTAAAAAATAAAAGATACTCACGGTCGCGAACGAACGGTACTTTGAAAATCAATACAAAATCAATGGTTAGTAGTAATTAAAAAGTTGTTGTATATTTTAAATACATAGTACTACCAAAATGACTTAAGTTAAGAGGTTTCATCCACCTGCTTGCACTTAATGCGAAGCAATGACAAAAACATGATGTTTTGGGTCGCGAACGTACGATTTGAACATCGATAGGAAGCAACATTAAATTTAACAGTTACTTGAACAATATTTTGCTGATTTTTTTTTCCGGCCGTGGTTTACCTTTTGGCGGATGTGCCCATATTTATTAATTATAAATTTAAAATTATTCTTATTTAATAAATTGTTGTCAAGGAAAATAAGCTTTAAAAGGCAAAGGCCCATTATAGACACTGGTAATCTAGCTTTTGAAGCTGTTTGTCTATAAATTAATTCCCCCGCTCTTAAATTTTCTAAATGAATGAACATTTTTGTGTTCTGTTTTAAAAATTATTTTACAATTATTTTGGATCAAAATACGACAGATTCAGATTGCACTGTTGTCGCACAAATCCATTTCAGTTGATAGTAGTAATACGATATTCTTTTCTTCATTGGTTCTCTTAACATGACCAATAAGTCAGCCAAGCCTATCATAGTGAAATACAAAAGACGCTTAATTTATGGTCAACAGGCAAACCTTTTATTAGCCAGAGATATAACTCGCATCGAAGGAGCAAAAAGTCATTAACGTGCGGTCTAAAAATTGATTTCAAATCTATCAACACAATGCAATTATATCGACTTAGCATTAAATCCCAGTAATATCAACAATTTAATGCAAATGCAAGGTACCTTGTAGACATTTCAATGAAAGTTTATTGGAGTGCGACGCTTTCAAAATGCATGTTTGATGTCAACGAATTGGACACATCACCGCTTCAGTAATACGAGTTTCCATTGCCACGCGACTGGTACATTTGACCCTCTGCTCCACCAATGCCCGGCAAGGAGTTGTAGAAATCTCCCTGGGCACCTGCTCTCTGCTGATCCATGGGTGAACTGTGGCAAAAACAGATCAGCTCTATTGGAAGAGGAATACCTATTGGATCGACTCACTATAGTCCGTTTCGGGAATTCATCTCGCGAAGCAACTTGCTGTATCGCAGGGGACTACGATAGCCAGGACCACCGAGGGCAGCTGCCCCGTTTTGGTTACTGGACTCCTGTCCACCCTGCTGGTGGCTATATCCTTGGGCCTGGCCCATAGTGCCATAGTTCATTTCATAGCCCTAGGAAATATTTACAATAGGACATAGGTATAAGAGCTTAAGAAAAATTGAAAACTTACCTCGCCGCTCGGGCCATAACCACAGTATTGCATTCCGTTTCCATACTCCATGATATTATTTAATTTTTTTAGTTTGTTCAAAGAAATGTACCACTACTAAAATTTAGAAATTTTTAAAATACAAATTTGAGATTTTTTTTGGTTTTATAGTTCCTTACAGACCGAAACCCGAAATATAAATGAAAACAACCCCAAATCAGTCGAAAAGGTCGAAAACTCAATTGACATTTTTCATCATGGATAATTTGATTGAAACATTTTCCTTTGTACCTAAATTTACAAAACAGAGTAAATGGAGGATTAAGATTTTATGAGATAAATTTAGGCTATTAAACTTGAACCTCAATATAATAATAAATATTTTTTAATTCATGATTTGTTTTCCCAAAATGCAAAGTAAGTATTTCTTCTCCTTCTCTAAGAACACCGCTAAAATATTAAAATCTTTATAAACCTATTGCCGCCCTCCTTGACCATTTTTATAACCGATTAGGAGGATAGCTTATCTGACCAACCACATTGCAGCCAAAGTTTCTGCAGTCAGGGAGTAACAAATGTGTTGGACTGCCAGTAAACACTGTGGTCCAAATGGCTACTATTTTGTATAAAATAATAATACTTTGTAATTCATATAAAAATTAGGCTTTTAGCCTAACAATAATTAAACATAATAATTCAGTATATTTGTGCAGAATAGTCCCAATAAAAGCATCTGTTGTTTGATTTAAATGGAACACAGAAAGAAAAACAGACAAAGCGGTTAACTCGAATTTAAGTTAGAGAAAATGATCTCGAATGCGACATTTTTACGCATTCAAATTAAAAAAAAGACTATTTTAATATAACAAAAGTTGAAAAAATATTGTAGCTCTTGGTTAGCACTATAATGTTAAGATCGATTTTGGTCAATTGTTCGTCTTCAAGACAATTACAAAAATGTTATACACGCGACCGTACAAAAGTCACTTACAGTTCAAGCACTGTTTTCAACGAAACGTGATGAAAGATTTTATTGCAATCATAGATTGATCTTAATAATGTATTTGGTTTGACTTTATTAGGTATTTTTTAAATTGATTTTTAATCCCTGTGACATTTATTCGACGATACTTTATATGTTCTTTTTAATTTTGTAAGTAAATTAGAAGAGCATATTTGCGTTTTCTTTCGACTCTTGCTCTAATTCGCATTCGAATATTTCGAAATTTGTAGAATATGCTGGATTCTCTCAAATTTGATCAATATAAGGATTTCTTAAGGCAACTAAAATTGGTCCCTAGGAGAATTACTCATATTAAGATGTATTTTTCCCGGAAACAACAATTGTTTTTATATAATACGGAAACACCTTCAACACCATAGCATGAATTTACACGTATACAAAAAATTAAGCCAGAATTCTCTCTGTAGATAACTATTAATTAATTTCCTTAAAATCCCAGCAAAAAGACCCCTTTACTCTTTAAATTATGAGCCTTTCGACTACTGTGCAATGAAAATCAAAGCAATGCAAGCCCTGCATTCCTAGAGGAACCAATGAATATGCAAAAGGCTAAGAGTGAGAACGTCGCCGAATAATTAAAATCGAGCAGGAACTGCTCTTCCAAGACGGTGGAAGAGTTTTCTTCGCTGGCCGGATTAGAGATACCGGCAAACACTTTACGGCGGACAATTAAGTGCGCTCCGTAATCTGTCCTTCGTAATTATGGCGACGCCGCATATATTTATCTGCTAGCAATTAACGCCAAGCCAGCGCAAGTTCGCATATTTCACATCGCCAAAGAAGTGCCATTGGGCCAGACACCCCCAATTGGAATTAAGACAAGAACTGAAATTAATTTTGGAAAATGCAAGTTCGATGCCCAAATAGTCTTCTTCTCAACAATTATTATATTGATTTAAATCTACACCTAAGTAACGTAATAACATTAATTGATTTGAAGCCAGCTAGAGCTCGAGTCTGAAGAACTTATACGTTTGCTATAGCAAATTCTTTTCAATATATGTATTTGCTTATAAACCATTTCTATTCTATTCTATTTTCTATTACGAGTTTTTCCGGAATTGTAATTTTTGGGCAAATTTTTAAAAAAGAAACCATAAACGAATGTAAACAATTTAGTAGGATTGTCTGTTAAAATAGTGAGCCTGGATTCAGTTTTCATTTCTGGTATATCCTCACAGTGTTCAGTCGCTTGTTCTCCGTTGGCAAATCAAATCAATATATACGTTCTTGTATTTTCTCTACAAGATGTCGGCCGAAATTGAGGAACTGTTGAAACGCTACCAAAACTACCCAAATGTTGTAGGCACTATCGTTTTGGACCCGTTCGCCATACCCATCAAGACAACAATGGACTACACTTTGACCGTTCACTATGCGGCCCTGATCAGCACCCTGACCTTCAAGGCGGCCAAGATGGTCACTAATTTGGACTCGAGCAACGAGCTGGTGAACCTGCGCCTGCGCACCTTGAACCACGAGGTTATCGTGGTGCCCTCGGAGAGCTACATCATCATTGTGGTGCAGAAACCCGGAACCTAACCCAGCTATATTATTTTGTGAGGCCGAATGCAGTTACAGTTGATATAATTTAGTGCATTTTAAATACTTGAAAAACTTAATCGAAGTCAAAGGGGTTTTAAATTATGGAACTATGTGGGAATTAATAGATCGCGAGGCAGAAATATGTATGTATAACCTTTAACCTTTATCCCTTATCTAATACCAGACGAACTTACCAGGCACGAGTGTTGTTCATAACGTAACCAATATGTTCCTTTTTTTAAAGCAACCACTGCTGTAAGTATTTAATCGGAGGAGTATTGATAAATTTAAAGGGGTCTTAGTAACTTTATCATAATTTTCTACAAATGTATTGCTTGCCACATTTATTAATGTTGAATTATGAAAAATTACATTTATTTTTGGTAAATTGGAATCACATTTTCTGAGGTTTCTAAATACAACCTTTTGACTAATTTTTGGAATCACTGCTTGCCGAGAGCGAAGGGATCGCTCGAAGAGGTTTTCACGTAGAATATACCCTCCTTATGGGCCGAGGGCTCGCCTGCCATCCTGATGGTCTGTCGCTTGCTTTGATCGCACTGCCACTTGCCGTTCTCCCGGACGCAAGGTGTCCCCCAAAATCCCCGCGGTGAATTAATGGACTCGGCGAACATCTGGTACGATCGAATGTGCGAGCAACCCAGATAGTAGCAGCTGCGCTGGTAGGCCCCGTAGTTGGGGTAGAAGGTGGCACTGCCCGTGGGCCGTCGGAATCCGAAGTTGGCACTCGTGTGCATCGATTCGACATATTTGGCATCCGTTGGATCGATGCGGAATTCGGCACTGCGATGTCGGAACTTGGGGCCCGCAGGATCCAAAGCGAAAATGGTGTTTATCTTATCCGGGCTTAGTCGCTTTCCAGCCGATCCAGCTATCTGGGCTCCCAGGGAGTGACCAATGAAGTAAATGCTATCAAAATCGGCTCCAAATTGGCGGTTTAAGTTCCTGGTGAACTGTGCCAGCTGAGCACCGAAAGTCTCGATTAGCTTGACCACCGAGAAGTAGTTGATGTTGGCGGAACTCGCACTCCAATCGGCCACGATCACGTTGTACTCCCCCTTCTGCAAGTAGGCGTTCTTGACATCCCGATTGAAGGAGCCCCGCGACTGGCTCATCCATCCGTGGATCATCAGCCTGGTAGGCAGCGAGGCATTGAAACCAGCCTTCTTGAACTTCCGCTCGTTCGAGAAATCCAGTTCCCTTCCACACTCGGGGAACTCCCTCTTGAACAGGTAAAACTGCATACGGAGTTTCTTGCTGGAGAATGGATTCAGGTTGCTGGCTATCTTCTTGATGAAGGGCAGGTCTAGGAACTTTCCAATGCCCCGCGACTCGCTGAGATCCTTGTCGCATTTGTTCCAGTCAAAGTGCTCGGCGCCTTCGTACTCATCATCCAGGTGGGCCAGAATATCGTCCGCCTCTGGTTCCGCTGAAATATCCGATCGCGAGCCAATGCCAGAAGGAGTGTCATCTAAATCTGGCAGACCATCCATAAAGTCGCTCATCTCAGCATCGTAGTCGGTCTCGAGGCCATTGCCACTGGGTTTCCCTTGAGCTGGTTTTAGCGTATAAAATTATTAGCCTTTTTATTTTCCAAGTCAGTTCAAATATATTTACCTTGGGTTGCCATGAACAATAGCACTGCAAATAGTTGACCCCTCATTCTAAGTCGATTTATTGGATCAGCTGCAGCTAGCGAAGCAATCGATTCCACTGGCCAATGCACTCTGTTGGTCTGTTCTGTGCTACGAGCTGGTTTTATATGCCATGCCGCCGACTAACTGATGCATTCTCTCCTCAGATAGTTCTCTCCAGACGCACTCACTACGTCACTCCTAGACCTGGTATTAGCACGCCAATAAAGTGCGCTGATTAACCGATTTCAATTGAGCATAGTCGGGGCTCTCAAGGGGTCAGCGTTGTGGGAATTTTACATTTCTTTGACTAATAATATTTTATATGTCAAGTTTATTGTGCCAACAGCTCCTTATTTATATGTGTACATAGCTGTTGTACATTTAAAAGGGATTGGTATGATAAAAGTTTTGGTTTTAAGTGATTATCCAAGCCAAGCCTTCATATGAGCAATTCCCTTATCGGAATTCTATGAAGTAAAATAAGAACAAGATGAGCTATAACATATACCTGTCTGATTCTAATCGATCGTATACGACCCTTGTAAGTCATGCCCCTGAGCCCCTGATAATAGCCTTCCCAGCTGATGTGAGGCATTCCCACGGAAACATGTTCTTTATACCGGTTTTATATTCATTTAATGACGTAGAAATTATCAAGTTGCCCAGACAGCAGCGCGTTGGGGAAAATCTCGGTGAAAAGTTTGTGCAGGCGCAAAAAGTGGGCAAAGCATCAAATGAGCGAACGCAGTCACAGATACTAGCTGGGCGTTTTTACACCAATTATGGAGGCGGTCAGATCCACCTCATTGACTCGATTAAATCAATTGAGGCGGGAAATATCACTTGAGATTGATAATTAGAAAATGTCAGAAGTAACTCTTATTACCTTACTTGATGCAATTTAAGTAATGTCAAATTACTCTTTTATTTTGGGTATTAACACGCTTCGTTCTACGCCGAAAAAAAAATTTGCATTGAATTCAAAATATTCATGACTCTGAAATTTTATATTAATTACATAACTATAGTTAAATATATATTTTTAGAAATATGTTTGTGTTTATTTTTTGATATTTACTTTTTATTTAAAGATGAATATTATGCTTTCTAGTTTTAGTTTCTCAGCTAAGTGTGTGTATTGATCTTTCATACCAATTCATTATAATCAGGCAGTTTTTAGTGCCGGTTTACAACCTACCTCACCCTTCGAGAGCTTTAGTTCAGAAAATTAATTAAATGTCTTACATTAACTTGTATAGCTTTTGATTTAATAATTCAAAACAATATGTATCTTATTATTATTTAAGATTAAATTATTTTTTTATTGTGATAATACATATAACATCGGATAAGTAAGATAAATTAATAATAATGAATAATTTAACGAGAGGAGGAGCCACAACAATAAGAGGTTCAGGGAGGAGGCAAAAGGCAGCAAGTTTTAATGGGAACTCGAATGGAGCTCTTTACCTGTGCACGCTATTTCTACCTGAATTATCAAATCCGTATGTTTCTGTGCCATCTCAAAAATTAAGATTTTTCATAAAATTATCGAAATGGTAGTGCCTTAAGGGAATTGATTAAAATTACTCTAGCAACCTAAAAAAAACGAGTTAATTTTATTGAAAAATCTTTTAAAAGGTATTCAGAATAAGATAAGAGGTCGTACAAAATTGTTTATAATAAATAATTATAAATAAGTTGATTCAAACGAAGTGCACGAAATAAGCTGCGGCGTGAAAAAGCCCTAAAATTTGTTTTGTTTAATTACTAAATTGTTTTTATCAGTAGGAATGTTGTCTTTTTTCAGTATAAATGTTAGTATAAGTACTAAAATACTGCGTTTAAATTTTTGGATTATCTTCAATCGTTTAGCCACAGGGACGTTTTTGATTTTCGTTTCTTGACTGCACGAAATAAGCTGCGATCCACTGTATATAAAAATGGAGTCAAAAAATGTTAGCAATCGCATCACAAGAGAAGGGCTGGGCCAATTTGGCTCACATTTTTTGTTCAGTTGTTTGTAAATGCCAGAATAAGGTTATTACATAAGAAAATTTTGGGAAAACCTTCTGGAAAAGTCGCTAGCGGCATCAACATGTGCCCAAATGGCACAGCTTCGCGCTGCACAAAGCCCACCACTTTGCTGCATTGTAGGCAATTCATCGATGACAGGTTGATGAAAACAAACTTACCAAACAGTTTAATAAATAATCTGCATATGATTTGAAAATTTGTAGTTTCCATTTATTTGTATCCATTTTGCACGTGGTCTCACTTGAGAATGAAGTGCTGTAAAACGTCATCAGTGAGCAATAAGGGGAAGCAAAGTTTGTAATGGTTTCATTTGCTCTTTTATATCATATTTCCCCTTAGTGCATTTGCATATTTTAGAGTAAATGAAAATAAAAATAATAAAAACAACCAAGTTATAGTTTTATTTCTATTCATTTCCCGATCGTTCCTATGGCAGCTATATGATATAGTCGTCCTTATTTCATAAAATTAAATCCGAAAATAATACAAAATGGAGATATTTCTTGGGGAAATGATTCAATAGAAAGCTAAATGAATCCATTTTAACAGTCTATTGATTAAGAATATTCCGTCTCAATTCTTAGATTTTTTGGATGCGGATGCAATCTCTGTATTTCATTCTGATGTATTAGGAACATTGCTGCATAACTGAATTAGATAAAAGTAGCTTATTTTATTTATAAACTAGAAGACCCGGCCACGCCTTGCTGTGGCTAACAAATTAGTATATTACAAAGTTCTTAACAAAAAAACATGTGGCACTTAAACTTATGAATGAGGTATGTAAGGTAGATAGTCTTCAATCTTTAAAAGTAATATTTATTATTTAAATTATAAACAAATTGGAAACTGTAACCTTGTCAAGGGTAAGGTAGAATCTGACGGTATCATTGGAATTCGTCGCAACAGGACCACTGTTCCTTTAAATTTTAATAATTTGTAAGTTGCTTTTTGACCAATTCAAATAATGGTACATCAATTCTGCGTCCATCTATGTATGTATCTATGTACATTACATATAAATATATACATAGTATGTATACACAACAATTAAGAGCTTACTTTCAAAGATATAAAAGATCTATCGATTTACAAGTTATCGCCAGAGTACAGTTACGTAGGGTAGACGGGACATTTTAAAAGTATCCAGCATATTAAAACAGATCGCCATCATCCAAATATTAATTTCAAAAGTATTAATAAACAAAAAGGCTTGAAAAAAGGAAGAAGAACTTTTAGCCTCGTCGATTTTGCCTGCGAAAATGAAAAGACGTTGCAAGATCAAGAGAGTAAACAGCTGATATCGTGCTATAACATTAAGTCATTTCATTTTAGTTACCGAGCAAAATATATAGCGATTCTGCTAAACCACAGCGATTTTTGTCGTCAGAATACTAGGCTTTAGGATTAAGCAGCTATTAAATTTCATGCTCCAATTTCATCGCTAATTGTTTTTATCTCCACATGGTCCACACGCGCTAGCCAACACTGAAAACTAACACTCATTTCCGGAGTTGCCAAAGACGAAGAATAGTAAGTGCATAATTTTTCTAGTTTTTCTCCGACATCAATATAATGTTTTTATTTTATTTTCAAATTAACAATTTTACTATAAATTTTGGAAAAGGATGCGGTGGCGGCAGAGGCGGTGACCGTGTCGGAGGAGGCGGCGGTGGCCGTGGCCGAGGACGTGGTCGCGGCCGCGGTCACGGCCACGCCATCGACAGCAGCCGCGGGAGCGGCGGCAGCGGCCTGAACTGGCGAGAAAGGGTGGCCCTCGCCAGCATGGCGATCAGAATGGGCACCCAGAATTGAGGCGCCAATTCCTCGACCTGCCTAATAGGGCGTATGCCGCTCCCGCCGCCGAGCGCAACGAGTCGTTGCCAGATGTTGAAAATATGACCGAGGAGGAGCAAATCGCTTTTGCGGTATAAATGTCTTTACAGAATGATACAGTCATGGAGATGGACGAGGACTCCTTGAAAAAGAAAAAAGAAGAATAGATCGACCCCAAGAACTTCAGCAGCTAGTGCCACACAAGATCAAAATCAATCAAAATGTAGCTAAGTCTTAAGAGTCTAATTAAAAAAAAAAAATTCTAGCCTCTTTGGCAAATTGGTTAAATGGTTAAATGCCAAATAGCCGTTTTTCACCACTGTTAAGGGGGGACATCTGAGTAACTGGCAAAAAATAAGCGGATTTTCTGGAATTTGTTTTGGCCAAATATTTTGCGATATATTAATTTTTTGCAAAATGGTTAGTGATTTAAAAAAATGTTTAATTTTCACGAAAAAAGCAAAATAGAAAAATTTAGTTTTGAATATACTGTCAAAATTTCAGATCGATCGGAAAGAATTTAAGTTTTTCTAATGATTCTTCTCTAACAAAGGCAAATTCCCCGAAGAGTGTGTATAGGTGGTATAGGCATCCAAAATCTTTAAAATTAGGTAGAGGTAGGCGGCTTATATTAAATAGTAACAATTGGGGACATATTGGGGCAAGAATTTGCAGAAAAACATTAACAACTATTTTGGGAATGTTTGTAGCTTTAGCGCCACATTTTAAATTTCATTTTTCAATTGTTCCTCGCCAACTTTGTTTACATTTTTTGTAGTGTTAGTCAAATTTTCACTGTTTAGAAGAAGAAATCACAGTTGCACCGAAAAACTATCGCCAAACAAACCGTGGTTAGATCTAAATGCGTTCTAACCGCGGTCCATTTGAGAAAATTCGGATCGGCAAAACCTTAGGGGCAGTTAGTTCGACGGACGGTGAATGCGCTTTGACGGTGTGTGTGAAGAG
Organism: Drosophila ogumai; assembly: GCA_018904815.1. Taxonomy (NCBI): domain Eukaryota; kingdom Metazoa; phylum Arthropoda; class Insecta; order Diptera; family Drosophilidae; genus Drosophila; species Drosophila ogumai. The sequence continues at coordinate 827 of JAEIIJ010017694.1, read as the reverse complement.
CCTATAGAGAAAAACGCGTTTAAAATCGTATATATATCTGTGATTCATCGCCGCAGATTGGAAAATTTCGACACTTTTGCCGGACTCTATCCTTTGGTAAAAAAAAAATGTTTCAATTTTTTAAAAAAGTTACTCAGATGTCCCCCCTTAAGTATTTAAAATATTAATAATTACAATTTTAAGAATTACGATATTAAATATAAGCTTAATGGAAGACAACGCCACCTATGGCTGAGAATGGAAAGAAAACGGTGTCGGTAATACTCCCGTTTTGACAACGCCACCTATGGCTGAGAATGGAAAGAAAACGGTGTAGGTAATACTTCCGCTTTGACTAAGCTCTTTCAAGCAGTGGAAGCAGTTCCTGGCAAAAGTCTAGCAACGCGGCCGATTTTCGATAACATGTTACCAACGGCAATAACACATTGACGTCGATTTAAAAAAATATTCTCATACCCTAAAAATTTAGAAATATGGTCATAATTCAGCTGTTAAAAAAATTTTAAAAATGTCAATAAGATCTGCAAATAAAAAGAAAAAAGAGTTAGTAAATTATATTTTATTAAATTGTTTTTATTAGCATCGACCTATTTTTTTTTAGCATTCGTAATTGCAGGACTTGAGGTCATAACAATGCTCATAAAAACAACTAAACCAAAGGGGAGATTCGCCCCAAAAAAGCCCACGCCACCATACGTAAAAGCTTTAACGCTTGGCTTATGGCAAGTCTAAGAGACTTGCATGCCAAACAACTGGTTAAAAACAATAAAAAGAACTATTGCCGATTTTCAGGGTTTGCTTTTGCCTTCACATCGAAACTTACGATT
>JAEIIJ010017690.1:0-12597 GCA_018904815.1 Drosophila ogumai | reverse complement strand
TAAAATCTCAATTTCGAAAAAAAGCGACATACGATACTTTCGCGAAAATGCGTCGATATAATATTTTTTTGTATCCTTTGTATTCTTAATTTATTTTGTATACACTTTTTAATATTTCTAAAAGCCTTTCCTTTTATTTTAATTAACCCTTTTATTTAGTTTTTACAAACTCATAAAACCCCTTCATAAAATCTCTTTCTCTCTGTGAAATTGGAAACGCAACAAACATTTTTCATGGCATCACTGAGCCAACAATCTTTCGGTTTAATTGGCGTGTGTTTTGGCCAAATATTTACTTTAGCCCGACTCGACTCATTCCGAGTACCCAGTGCTCCGTTCTGAGTGCTGTTTGCGGAACTTGATTAATTAAACGGCGAACTTTTTCGGCCACCCACAAACCTAACACGCATGTGTACGTGAGATTTTGATATATGATTTCGCAGGGAAGCCCCCAGTAATGGGGGTAAAAATATATGAGAGGAACATTTCGCATAATGCAAATGTGCAAAATCGAATGCAATGATAAATGACAAACTTCCGTTGCAATCCTCGAAAAGGAATCGTTCCTTTGTCATATTCAAATGCAAAAAATAACCTGAAATATTGTCATTATCGGAGGAGGGAGGAGAAGAGCGAGAGGTTGTCTCCCATTCCGGGGGATCATTTGTCTCGCGGCGGCATTGACCACCCGTATCTTCAGGCTAATGCATTTCTGGTTATTCAGTTGGTCAGTAAATCAGTTACTCAGTTACTCAGGTACTACTTTATTCACTTGCTCATTCATTCACTCCCTCGAATGCATTTCAATTAGACCCAAAAACTGTGGATCTTTTTCGTTGTGGTTGCTCAACAGGCTTTTGTCTTGACCCACGGGTTCAAATTAATAATTGCTTTCTCTCCACTCCTCTCTCACCTGGCCACGGACAACACCTCAGTGACATTTACATGCCCCACCGAAAGTAATGTTCGTGTGTTTGCCTTTGGTTATTAGAGGCATTAATAAGCATAAAATAATGTTAATAATGTCATCATTGATAGGCCCCCCAACGGACCCACCGCTGAGGTGGGAAACCTGTGTCTCCTCTCCTGGCGGGACATGCATTTATTCATTCCTACATATAATAAAAATAATCATATATTTATGGCTCATAAACGAAATGTTCAATTCGTTTGATGGCGTTTAACGCCGGCAATTACATCCGGAAACGTTGCCGGAGAGACCCAAAGGAAAAAGGCACCGCACACTAAGAGGTTGGGTGCTTAAAAAAGATATTTGGATACTTGGATACTTGGCTGGGACTTTTCAATCCCAGTTTGAATATATAGTTAAGGTGTGGTTCGGGAAAAGCTAATTACATTTTTATCTTTATGGTTTTTTTTAGTTTGATATGCAAAAGAAGTGTAAGATTGGTGTATCTAAAGTGGTATCATATGAAGATATTCTCGCTTATTTTTATGGATAAGTAAGTGGAGATTAGGGAACAGGTTTTTCTGAAGGCTCTTAATGTTTAATTTCTATAGAAATTAATATGAGATTGCTATATTAAAGTGAAGTTGTGGTTTTGGACAAGTTAGGAGTGACGGAAAATATTGATGTATCGAAATTAACGCGAAAGTTTTCTTCCTAAAACAAGTCTTTAGTGACACCTTTTTTTCGTGGGGTTTTAGTATCTACATCTATTTATCCCTATTACTTTTTAAAAAAATCTTGTGATAATATACCTATTCAAAATTTATATAAAACTGCAATTTTACTAGTTTTTACTTTAAATTTCCCTGCCTTACCAGACCCTACATCCCCAAGTTACTTTAATACGTTTCTTTGCTCCATTTTCCCCTCTCAAAGATGGCGCTCAGATACAATTAAATGGCCCAAAAGATACTGCCAGATACTCGCAATCAAAGATACTCTATCCAAGCCATGTGTAGGAGCAGTTAGAAATCTTGTTAGTCTCAGCTCAGCTCTTTTGAGCCCGGCGCCCGTGTTGACCAACTCAATTAGCCGGGCATTGAGAGCAGTTAGCAGCCGGGGAGGAGTTGGTAGGTGCAAATCGATGGCCAAACAAAGGCGCAAGCAGCTGGGCAATTAGCGGGCAGCAAATTGTACGGACTCACGTTGCCCTAACTCCGGATACTAGATACTTTATATAGAATGCAGAACTCCGCTGTTAAAGACAATCAATTACAATGGGTTAACAAAGCGCGGCTCAAATATTTGGCCAGTGCTAAGCGCCAGCGGGCTGGAGGGGAAGGGGTTAAGGCCGAGCCGATCAAATGCGTTGAGTCAACACACACAGGCAGCGGCATTGACGTCTCCGACTTGAAGGAGGAGATGATGATGATGACGATGATGATGATGATGATGCCGGCCGGGGCTTCAAGATCGCTCCAGCCTTATATGTTGGCGTTGACTTCTGCTGAAAATCCGAGTACATTTGAATGTTTGTTTAGGCTCTGGGAGCGATCTCAGTGAGCTCTCCGAGTTGGCAGCCCATAAGAGTTATCCATGAGATACAGCTCCTCGCACTCATGAAATACTTACTCCCCATGCCATTGGTAGCGCCGCCGCAAACGGGAGAGTCCCGACTTTGGAGCGCCTGTCTGTTGGCCATAATTGAGTGCACTTTCCACGGAACTCTGGCAGCAGCAGGCAGGCAGCGATTATGAAATGCCAACAGCTCTGGCACAGCTTCAGTTTCAGCTAGAGCTACAGCTCCAACTCGAACTCCAACTCCCAGCCATGTTCCTCCACTGACAACCCTCTGGACGCTGGCAAATGGCGAACATCAGGCGCTCGTAATCGTTACGTTTAAGTACTCGCATTTTCCGTATTTCATCTGCCATTTGATGCCCTGCACAGCCCAGCAGCACAAATCTCGTAAATCAATTGATAAAGCGAAGCGGAAACAAGTGGCAGCCTCAATTGCGTTGGGCCAAATAAATCTGCCGTCGCCCATTTCCCAGTTTTTAGTAGATCCTCTCGAGGAGAGAGCCGGGTAAGCGGCGGCAATTAAGGCGACAAAACTGCAAAGCGGCGCGCACCACCCAAAAAGCGCAATTAGCGATCGTTTGGGGTGCCCAATGTGGGGGGGGGGGAGGGTTGCCTCCAGTGGCAGACACGTGTCCGGAGGACACTGAATTGGAGCTGTGGGGGAGCAGCGAGTGCACGGGGAGAAAGGGAATTAGTGCTATATAAAATAAAGATAATTTTAAATTAATTATTTTTCATATTTAATTTGGAAGTTCTTAAGAAGAGCTTTACAATTATGCAATAAAAATGTTTAAATATTTATTTATTATGTTTTATAGGAAACTCTGAAAGTAAAGACAAAATAAAAATTATAAATTATTAATAGAAACTAACATAGTTTGTAATTGATTTAGTTATCAAACTTCTTCATCTACAAAGAAGCATTTAAGAAAGCGTTAAAAATCAAGCTGAAAACAATTTTAAAATGGTGCCATTATAAGATACATCTTGAGCTACAACTATTTTTTTTTTAACTAAAACTACACTGATAATTATTATATTTTTTCGCCGTGCAGATTGTGTAGTTTGTATTTTGTACTTGTAGTCAACGTCAAAGGGGCATAAATCACGTTCCCATGGAAATGGCAAAAGAATCGGGGGATGGAACGATGGATGGGGTTGGGGATGTGGATGAGGATCGGGTTAAGAGGGGAAGCTGCGCCCACACAGACGATGATGACGACGACGACGACGACTGACTTATGGAGTCGGCATATGTGTTTTTGTGGCTTTTTAATAGCTCGCTCGATGGATCGCCGCTCTCTGCCCCAACTCCGTCTCCTTTTATATGCCCCAGCATCAGCATCAGCATCAGCATATGTATCTGCATCTGCATCTGCATCATCATCCCCCTAACTAAATACCCCTTACATTGTATGCGCAATTGAAATTCCATTCCCTTGAGCTGTCTGAAAGTGAAATTTAGTGTGTCACTTGGCAATTTCTGCTAATTAGAAGTGTTGAAAGAGTTTGCTTCGATATCGAAACGAAAACTAAACAAAAAGAAAGTCGATTAATAGCTGAGATACCCTGCCAGGGATATAATTTGTATCTTATATCTAGTTGACCCCGCTTTGATATCTCTATATAATACTAGCTCCTCGATAATCGATCGATGTGTGGGATATATGTAATTTGCCTTTGCCTTTTGTGGTCCCAACAACACCTATTAGCTGGCAAATTACTCACACATTGCTCACACGCTAGCTGCTAGCTGCTAGCTGCCAGCTCTGGCCAGGTAATCAATTACCAGGTGACCCCTCAGTCAGCGTTACCAAACAGATTGATATGGGGATTCGTGGTGCGGCATGGAGAAAATCAATGAATCAATATAGTTATTGAAAATGATTCATAGGAATTAAGGTAGGACTTACAGCAGGCGTAGTTGTAAAAGGGTTAATTAAAGTTAGGAGAGAGAAATATAAATACTAAGGAAAAGATCTGAGAACTAAGAACTCGGAAAAAGTTATATGCATTGTATTACTTATAAAATATATATAAAACCCGTAACCCTTTCCTATAATCAGTTTATAATCATTTAATTGTATTTTATTAATCATTTTACATTATTTGCACAAAAAAATACGAAAATAATAAAAAAGGAAGTACAGTAAGTTAAGCTATTAAGCTATTAAGCTATTTAAGCTATTTTTTATTATTATTGGATCATCAAAATCTATCATAACTTGGTCAAAAATTAATAAATTTCCAATCGGAAAGCGGTTCTGTGCTAGTTTTTATTAGATTTAAAATGCTGCATACTTAATTTGAAATTTTAGAAAATCAAAATTTTAGCCAAATTTTGCAAATTTTAATGATGTAACCCCTTATCTATTTTTCATAAAAATGAAATTTCTAAAATTTCTTCCGGAAATGGCTAGAAAGACTCGCCTGTTGATGCTGATCAAGAATATATATGATTTATAGGGTCGGAAATGATTCCTTCACTAAATTGTAGACAAAAATTTGAACACCATGTAAAAAAAAAATGTTTATTTTAAAGGTTCTTTAAATATAATAAAACCAAGACTATTTTGTACAGCAATTCTTTAAATATGTTATAACTTTTCAGAAAAGAATTCAATATATTATTTTTTTTAACACCGTACAAAACATTATTAAAAATATTTTCCTTTCATAGAACGATAGCAAATATTTTTTAAATATTCCCAGTTTCCAAAAAGCCCTACAAAATCATACAAAAATATTTTGCCAGCTGATATACCCTCCTGTAAGTTACAGAGTATCCCATAAATACTCTCCATTTGATTTCCGCTTTCATTTAATTCGATTTGCAGACAGACAGCCCGAAGGCGAGACAGATTGCGGCAGTGGCTAATGGGCTAAATTGTCTAATTGGTTCATTACGTGCACAAATGGATTTGCGCCTCTATAATTCGCTCGATTTGAGTCCAAAGCCAAATCCAGACACCCGCTGAAACTCCGCGAGACATGCAAACGGATTTCGGATTTGAAGCCATGCAATTAGCGTTTGGCATCAATTCATATTCAAACACACACGCGGCACACACTCGGCACACACACAGCCCACAGGCAGAGCCACACACATCATCGCTTGCCAGTTAATGTCAGCTGCCCATCTCATTGCATTTTCGCATTTTTCGCTTATTTTTTGCATTTATTTTCAGCAAATTAACGCCGCTCGCCGAGATCTGTGCCAATAAATCATTCCCCGCAGTCACTCAGTCAGTCTTTTTGTCTCTCAGCTTATATTTGTTTATAGAGCCCGTGCCCCGTGCCCGTGCCTTTAATTAAACGGAATGGAATCGAAGATCCAAGTTGTTGCCGTCACTCAGAGATTCTGTAAATCGGAGGAATGTGTGATTGTGCAATTAGCGGCGGCATCGGCGGCACCCTCGGTGACAAGGCCACATTTACATGATTTAAAGTTGCACCCAGCCTTTGATCTATGCCACCCCTTGCCTTTAAATAAAAACCACCTTTTGTTTAATTTTCCATAATTGTTTTTATTTCTTCTTCATTTTTTCTTAGATCTTTTTGATTTCTTTTCATTTTTGTTGAACTTTTTGCTTTAGCACATGGATTTTACAAGAACATCTTTGCTATTAATTCTGTCTTAGGTGCATTTCTTTTCTCCTCTCGGCTTACAAACTAAAAATACTCTTTCATAGCTTTAACTTAGATTATATTTTAGGCTAGAGGAAACTGTTGTTAAGTTACTTAATTTACAAAGCATTTATATAGATTTTTGTAGTGTAGGAATAATAAATGTGAGAAAGTCGACGAAGCTGTTTTTAGAGTGCAGCAAGCCTAGAAGTTGGTTATAGCATATAGTACTCTCTAAATAAATACGCCAACAACTCGCTACAGTTACTTATAATTAATAATAATTATTATTGTTTATGTATGTACAATATGCGCTACAATTATATCACATGAAAAACCAATTTGTACGCCGCCCCCTATCGATTTCTATTGCACGCCCCTGGAGATCCTGGAGATCTCGTTAGCCTCCCTTTGCTTAGGGTATCTGGCCATTCATGCGCATCTCCAGCTCCTCCTCCTCCTTGGTCAGCGGCACGGTGGTGTGATTGTACAGCCCCTGGGCCATCAGCTGCAGGGCCAGGGGATTCTTGGAGCCCGTGGATTTCTTGATCTTGGCCCGCTTGTTCTGGAACCAGATCTTGATCTGGGCCTCATTCAGGCCCAATTCGGAGCTCAGCTGCTGGCGACGGCGCTCGGTTAGATAGCGATTCTCGTTGAACTCCCGCTGTAAATAGAGAAGAGCAGAGAGAGTTCCGGATGAGTTTTGGATGCATAGATAGAGATTCAGGTAAGTCAAATCAATTATTTGCGGTTTTTGGGACGAGGCCGTGCGTGGCTAATTGGTTAAGTACGGACTGGACTGGGACTGGGTTTGGGACAGGACAGGATGCGGTTGTCAGAGGATGCCTTTAACGGCGGGCGGTCCGTAAATATTTTGGTTCGAATATGACACAACAAGGAGGCATCTTTTGGTGCCAAAATGACACAACAAGGAGGTAATATTTATGGAATGTTGAGGATATGGAAACTCACCTTGAGGCGGGCCAACTGTTCGCTGGAGAAGGCGGTTCTGGGTCGCTTCTCGTCGTTGGTCTTATCCTTTGGCTGTTTGGGGCGGCGGTAGCGGGGTCCTGCAAGCGAGAAAGGGAAAAATAAAGGTTAGTCTCTCCGAAAACTATTTGCATAAATGAGCCACATATACTATTAATAATATTAATGATTTAATTAGCATATGTGTCTGGCCTGAAATTCCTGAGCCTCAGCTCCCTATTTCTTTCTAAATATTCCATATATTCCACATATACTTTGCGTGCTAGGAGGGAAGTGTTCAATTTGTCAGCTGTCAGCAGCAAAAAAAAAAAATGAAGAGAAGTGAGGGGCGGCCAAAAGAAGTCTTCTAACGAACCTAAGGTCGGGCATATTTTAGTCAAATGATTTTCCAGCCGAGCAAGTCTCTAATTAGTGACCAAGTCGCAGTCTCCTTCTAATTGGCAAGTCTCTAGTCTGGCCACTAAAAGTGCTTATTAGATTTCCACACATTGTAAATTATAATTTAATTAAAGTGGCAAGTGGTAAGTGGAGAGCGTTTGATTAATTTCCAGCCTCGGAGTGGAGCCTATCAACGCCTCGATTATAGCTCTGACTATCGATTGCATCGACACCAAATTAAAAAACCATTGAAAGCCATAAAAAAGCACTTAACTCGTCAATTAACACAAAGACTTGAGAAGGAAAACCGAGGGAATAAAAGGAAATCTGTGAAAGCAAAGTAAAAAGAACTCTTTCTCCCGATTTTCCCGGGGTTTTCCCCTAGTTTTTGTTCCCCCTTTAGCTAGCCCTGTCAATCGTCAGCGCATTTTAGGGTCGCTTCTGCTTCTGGCGTGTGTGCGTGACCTGTGACCTTCGGCTGCCAGGGAACCTACTCCCACTCCCAGTGGCCTGTCGGCGATAAGCAAACGCTGCCGCTGGCTGTGCCCTGGCCCTACATGTTGTCACATAAAGTGTCGCTCTTCAAAAGGAGCGCAACGCTGCGTGAGGCCCCGAAAGAAGTCGGACTTGGAATCGGAATTGAAATGAAATGTAGGCTCATTGCCATTGTCCCCGCGTGTCTCCTAATTGTTTCAGTGTCCTTGGGATTTATGACACAAAACAAAGCCGGCTTGAAAGGCGGACGCCGCCAACTATTACGCTTCCCCCAGGGGTGGTCTCCAGATCATATTTTTTTACAGGAAGAGAGAGATATTGAGTACTAACCTGAGCTGGGACGATCGCTGTAGCGGGTGCAGTACACCCAGGCGGGCCACATCTCGTTCTTGCCGCCCTCCGTGGTGGTGGAGCCCGTCTCCGAGCGTGTGTCATCCGAGGACTCCATGCCGGAATCCCTGCTCACCGCCGATGGTGGGGGAATGGGCTGGGGCTGCGGGCTGCTGGCACTGGCTGCGGACCCATTAACTCCTAGGCGGCTGCTGGGCGAGGAGTTCAGCGAACTGGCCGCCGAGGAGCAGCCCGAAGACGAAGATGAACTCGAACTGGTGGCCGTGGAGGAGGTGCTGCTTATGGTGGAGGCATTCGAGGCAGGCGGCGGACTAGCCAGGCTACTGGCACTGCTGCTCAGCGGCACCTGTGTCATGGTCGGAGCCGCAGGTTGTCCAATCTGAGAGACGGCCTTGCACAGGGATCCCAGGGCGGACTTCTCGGGATTACTGTCGCTCATCTTGGAACCCATGGGAGGCGGGATCACAGAGTTGGCTGCATTCCGGCGCAGGCGACTCTGGACGATCTCTTCGTGAATCCGGGGATATGCGGCGGGATTGAAGCAGTTGAGGAAGTTGGCCCGCTCCAGCATCATGGCTGCTGTGGCGGCTGCGGCGGCTGCCTGCTGCTGCCGGCTGAACTCGAGGAGATCCACTCGGGTGAAGGCAGAGGGCGTCGCTGTCTGGGAGCGACTCGCCGGCTCAAAGGGCCGGAAGATGCCGGCCTGGTTTTCCTGCTTGCCGGGTGATGTCTTCTGGCCATCGCCGAAGCGATCGCTGAGGATGTTGGAGATGGAGAAGGCCAGCGAGGGCTTGGCCGTGGACTGTTGCTGGTGGGCTGGAGGCGGCAGGCGTCCCGCCGTATCGTCTACATCCACATCGATGTCATCCTCCTCCTCAGCCTCGTCCTCCTCGTTGGTGGTGTGCGTCTGGTTGTGGAAACTCAGATCGCCGATGACGGAGTCGCTCTCCTCCTCCTTGATGGTCAGCGGCGTGGTGGAGCAGGAGGCTGGCGAGCCGCTCCCACTGAGCCGCTGCTGCAGTGCCGCATGGGCATGGGCGGCGTGGGCCGCTGCAGCGGCTGCTGCTGCGGCTGCGGCTGCTGCAGCTGCCGCATCAAAGGCCACCGCCGGATGGTGGAACACGCCGGCGGCCAGTTGCTGTTGATGCAACTGCTGCAGCTGCTGCAGTTGGTGTAGGTGCTGCATTTGTTGTTGCTGTTGCTGCTGCTGCTGGTGTTGCTGGTGCATTTGCTGCATTTGGTGAGCGGAGATCGTAACGGGACTGGGCGCTGACTGTGGACTGCAGCGATCCTCCAATGCCATCTGAGGTCTCTAGCTCGACTCTGAACACACACAAGACACTTGTCACTTGAGCACTTTGCTTCAGATTCGCTTTCGTATGTTTGGTTTTGGTTTGGTTTCGGATTTGGATTTGGTTTGCTTTTTCCTGTTCCGACACGCACGTCTGTTCACGTCCAGCGCAACGACTGAATTAGTTGGGAATCCCAGCGCAGCGACTTGGTTGAGTCGGGGAGAGTTGACGAAGCAGCGGCGACGACGCGAGAGCCGATTGAACTGTCATGCGGGAAAGAGAGGACCTGGCAGGCTAGCGAGAGCAGCGGCTTGCGCTGTGTGCTAGAAAGGGAGGGTAATACACACGCTCGGTGTTTGTGTGTATTTGTGTGAGTGACAGACAGGCAGCTGTGACAGTGACGAAGATGAGAGTCGAAGAGTCGAAGACCACTGATCGATTTTTGCTCTCTCACGAGGTTTGTCACCTGCCCCGCTCGAACCGGTTTCGCTCTCGCTCACTCTTCAACAGTTTCATGCTCTTACTCGCTCTCTAGGTTTCGCTGACTCCCTCTCTCTCTCGGTCTTGGCCTGCCTCCCCCATTTTTCGCAAGGGGGAGCTTGTTAGGCGGCGATATGACTTTATTATGCGCGCGCTGAAGCTGTCAGGCGGTTGACAACTGTGTCGTTTGCTCCACAGCGCCTGCGTCGCTCTCTCACTCTCTCTGACGGGCGTTGCTTAGCGCGGTGTTGATATAGCTGCACTGCTCCCTCTCACAAGTGGCAAGCTAGGAAAATGGCTGCCTGCTGGCAGTGGTGAGATAGCCATCCCTTTCGACGGGCACTCTTCATAAAAGCATTTCGTTTTTGTTGATTTTGTTTTTGGCCGCGACGTTTCAATCGGCGTTTTCAACAGCCTACAACTTTATTGACACCACCTTTTGCCTCGGCGCGGGAGGAGGAGGCGTTGTGGAAACCACAAGCTGCGGCCACTAATTGTTATAATTTGAATGCGAGTTTTCAATATTCCCAACCTTCCAGCACTCCCATCCTCCGACCTTCTCATTGATATTTGTTTTTTTTACAAAAAAACACGCGTAATTCAACCAATTAAACGGTTAAATGTGCCGCGAAAAAGCAGCTGACGCAATTGATTGATATTTAATTGATTCTTAATTTATTTATTTGCCTGCCCATCGAATATCAATTTGCCGAAAGTCGAATAGAAAAAAACCAACGCTAACTGTCAAAATAAACTTGGTGAGGTGTTAAAAATGAACGCCATTTGGCATTGGGACATTAACAATAGAGCTTATTTTTTATTTATTTCCAAAGAGGGGCTCTAATCAAATGCCTGAGATCTACAAATGTGAAACATGTGCTGGGGAACGGGAATCCGACCACGACCATATAGCCACTGATATATGGCACATAAATCAGGCGAAATCAAATAACCAAAATCGCTAATGAATTGCCTTTTCGACGATACTGAAGCTGGGTATTTGTTGTGTTAATTTCTGCATAATCATAAAAAAGCGATCTTGGTGTGGGCTTCTGATTTACGGATCCCTCGCAGCTTAGATTTTAATTCTATAATTATTAATTAGAGGTAATCTTTCAAGAACCACTCCCACTTATTTCCTGCTGGCCAAAAATCTGGCCGAGTGACATAAGCCCCCTCCGATATTTGTCAATAAACTAACGCCCAGACACACAATGAGTGCTTATCGATCGTATTTGGAGCACATTTTCGGTGCGAAACCTGTTATAAATCCCAAATTTATATGCCATTTTTATGCGCATTTTTATTAGCCACGGAATGGAGCTTGAAAATAAATTAATAATTTAATAATGAATTCAAAGGAATAGCTAGCTGCTTGAGAGAGGCTCTAACCGTTGCCGGTTCGAATTTAACCGGTTCGAAACGCTGTGCGGCCATTAAAAGTCGAACTTGGAAAAACTGGAAATTGGAAGGCTCTCTCTCATTCTCTCTGGCGGCTGGTTGCCTTTCCCCTCCAAGATTTTCGAACTCGGTCAGTGCTCTATGGACATCCCTGTCTGCCTAGGGTGTCTCTCTCTCTCTCTCTGTCGCTGGCCGCCCTGCTCTCTCACGCATGACAACAATGGCTGCTGCCGTCGCTCCCTCTCTCTCTCGCTTAGCCCGTCGGCAGCTGTTGATTTTTCCGCTCAACTTCCAAGCACCCTTTTTGCCCCCCTCCCCCTGCCCTTTCCGAGGCACTTTCCGCTTTGATTGCCATGATTTTCAATTATTACCGTTGTCATGTTTGCTCAGCATTTGGCCACAAAGGCAGAAGGGGTTAAACAGCCGCCGACAGTTGCGTAAAAATGCGTTAATTAAAGTTTTCAACTTGTTTCTGTTGTTGCGGCTGCTGCTGTTGTTACTTTCCCGTTTGCCCTTAATGATAATGATGCCTCCGTGTCCGTCTGTTTGGATAAAATGGTAACTGCTAATGAGCTTTGCCTTTCCACCACAATTTTTGGCTACTGTTTTCTGTTTCTAGTTTTTTATTATTATTATTCATCTTCGTTTTCGGTTACTTTATTTTTGTTGTATTTTTTTTTTTTTTTGTTTTCTCGGGCTCTAATGATTCTTGCGCTGAAGGCAAAACAAAAGACTCGAGCTACAAACTTGTCAGAGTGGCAAAACGAAGCAGTATAACATGCACAGTTCACATGGCAAGAAAAAAAGGGATTTGAAAAAAAATTGTTAATTAATTTAAATTACAAAATTAAAATTAAATTCAGTTTAGTAAAAAATAGTTTTTAAGGGACAGGACATTTTTGGAGTCTTAAAAATATTCTAATTGCGGTTAAATTAAAGCCAAAAATAACATTTTAGCTTAGACATGATTTTTGTTTGGGAAAATGCAGCTAAATTTGAAATTAAGGTATTTTTCCATCACCAAAGATGAAATAAAATACTTTAAAAATAAAGTCATTTTATTTTTTGTAATATTGACAAATAAAAAATAAC
>JAEIIJ010017678.1:0-47783 GCA_018904815.1 Drosophila ogumai | reverse complement strand
ATATTATCGTCAACCTATATCCCCTTATCGTTCGTGGAGTGTAAAATATTTACAAAACAAAAGGTAGGGTTTTATAAATCATAGCCTTCGTGGCAGAATTCCGATATAATTCAGTAAAAACTTCTGGTAAAAATCTTTGAAATAAATTAGGCAGGAATTTAAAAGTGTCTCTCAAGAATTATCGTCAACCTATATCCCCTTATCGTTCGTGGAAAATATTTACAAAATAATAGATAGGGTTTAATCATAGCCTTCGTGGCAATATTCCGATATTATTTAATAAAATCTTCTGGTAAAAATCCTTTAAATATATTAGGCAGGGCTTCAAAAGTGTCTCTCAAATATTATCGTTCTACCTATATCCCCTTATCGTTCGTGGAGTGTAAAATAATTACAAAATAATAGGTAGGGTTTAATAAATCATAGCCTTCATGGCAATATTCCGATATTTTTTAATAAATACTTCTGGTTAATATTTTTAAATAAATTAGGCAGGCATCTAAAATGTATGTGGAGTGTAAAATATAAAGAAAAGAATAGGTTAAATCCAACATCAGTTTAACATTTGAATAGTTTGTGTATTATGCTACATTTTAAGCTTTCCATAAATTATATTTATATAATTTGTCTTTTCGTTTTTTTTGGTACATCATGTTCTTTAAACTAATTAATTTATTTATTATGGTTATTTCGTTTCCTTTTTTCCTATTTTTAAATAGTTTGACTAACACAATAATCTTCATATATAGTTTTTTTACGGCTTTAAGTATTTATATATTTGTCTTGACTTCAAATGTTTTTTGCTCTTTTTGTGTGTTTGATTACTTACATCCTCCGGCCTTTAAATCTATTCGCTTTTAATCATTTCTTTTTTAGTGTGTTATAAACTGAACTGTTTACAACAACAAAAATTGTGCTGTTTTACGTTACAAATTAGTGCAAAAATCTGTGAATCAATTCATCTAATTCAAAAGATCAGGAACAAGGTTACTCATAGTCCCATGACTCTAATTACATAACTTCTACAAGCATATAAGAAACAATTACCTTTATGGACAATTAATCTCCGAAAATATTATTTGTAAATTACATGAACACACATTTGATTGGTTGCGTATAATGTACCAATATGTACAATAATAATTTAAAGCATCACTTGGAGCGAACCATAAAATACTTTTCACAATGTGTTAACAAATATATTTTATGAAAACTAATATATTTTCCCTTTGATGTTCAACAAAGCTGCTATTCTGATAAATAATCAAAGCTTGCATAATTTGGCAAAATTTCTTTTAAAATATATTCAGCCCCATGGTATTCACATTATGTTTTTCTACAAACTAAATGGAAACATGCTATCAACAACAGACACCACAAACCCCAAAGCTTAATTAGCAACTATTTTTCTATTGAAAGTACTATGAAATATAGATAACAACTAAACATAGGATTCACTGGATATTTTTCAAACTTCATCAACACTATATTAGTGCAAATAATCGTAAGCTCATAAAAAAGCTTCGCATAAAATTAAAAAATATTTACATATATACCAATTATTGCATCTAAAGAGCATGCCCAAACTCTGCCAAAGTGGATAAACCTTACCCGCTGGAGTGTGTGATATATGTTTTACCACTTTAAAATTAAATAAATCGATTTTATAAAATTACAAAATATAAAAGCCGATTATGCTTATTGAAATGAATAATTCAATAAATTAAAATCAATTACAAATTCATCGGATATTATCGATTACAGGAGTAATTAAATCTTCTATTCTTCACATATCGGATCACGACTGAACTTAATCCATTATAAGCTGAAAAATTACACATAATCAAAACTTGGAGTGCCATACATATACTTAGCCGGGCGTAGCATAATTTTCAATGTCTATCAACTATATGATTCCCCAACACCGAGTGTTATTATAAATTTATTAACATGTACATATACCTTACATTGGGATTTTAGCCATTCAAAACTAAATTCTACAACCGTTAGACATGGAAACAAATATTCAAAATATGTAGTATGCTTACATTGCTTCTGCACAAAACATTTGTACTGTACTTATAGTTTTTCCGGATTAAGTTAAACAATATATTTACAGTCATCTGCAAGAAATACATCGTGTTATGCTTCAAAGGCTTTGACTATGAATATAACCTTAATAATTAAATAATTCTGTGCTCCCCACTAGCATCTTTAAATGCAAACAAAAGCCCCTTTATATTATTATTATATTTACACATATGTACAATTATTTTGGAATAATCGAAAATATTACATCACTTATTCTACTTCAGAGAAAAATTGGATTTTATATAAAATCAACATAAGCCTGCTTTGAAAATGAGAATAAGCTTTATTTGGATATAATATGAAAGGAATATTTAAACATAAAATAAACCCAACAAACATCACTATGGATAAATTGTTAAAACAAATACATAACAAAACCTATATTGAAGCACCCTTAATAGAAAATTTCTGTTCTATTGAAATTTTACGGACAACTTTATTATGATATTTAAACAAACATTACTGGACTTCTATTGGCGATCTTTACAGCACATTCCTCCTTAAAAAATTGTATAATTTGGAGTTTCTAATTAAATACATTTTCCATAATTTTTTTAAATTACTTTGGTTGGTTATATGAAATCTATACGTGCATAGATTTATTTCAAAACCCATTTGCTAAAGAATTAGGTAGGACTTCTGAAAAATATCTTTAAAATTATCGTTTCATCTATATCCCTTATACGTTCGTATAATAAAAATATCAGCAAATAAATAGGTAGACTTTGAGAAAAATATACCCATGTCATTATTATATATAAATGATAAATAAATTTATTAGTAAGGTTCTCACAATATATTATATTATTATATTAATTCGTTACCTTACATTTGAGATTCATTAACCATGTGTTTTATTACGCTCAATACAATATTTTTCATTGTTATTTAAATGTTAATAGCATTGAATACTAATAATTTTTCAGAGCTCATAATTTTTTTGTACTCTTCAGATGTTTCTCTTCTATTTGTATATTTTTGTAAAATACCATTATGGAAAATCTTCTAACCTTTTAAAGATAATTAAATATTATCCTATGTATACGTCATTTGATTTGTTAATGCATTCAAATACATACTGGGGTCATAAAATATATTTCGAGTGTTTCTTATTGAATTATTTTATGTCGAAAAATGGTTTAATATAGCCTCCCTTTTTTTTACTAATCAAATGTAAAAGAATGTATGAAAGCATCAAGCTCAACAAATTTCAACGGATAACACTGCGGAAATTAAAACAATACCATCAGTGCAGATATATTATTTGAATCATCGATAATTGCTACCCCTGCTTTTTGAATAAATCAACAATAAAGCTTGCAATTAAATACAATCTTACAGATTTTGATTAGAGTCGAAATATTAATACTGTAAGGACTGAATGTGAAATACAAAATATTACATCGGCTAAACATCCAATTTTTATGGTTTTCTAATATGTACCATTTAAATTGTAAAACACTGAAATGAAGACATCGTTTCTAAACCCATTTATTTTTCTTTATACATATATGAAATGCTTGCATATTTATTTTTAAATAAGTACCAAATAGCTCATCAATATGTATACAAAATGGCATTGACTGTTAACATTTTTTCATGGAATTCATATAAGAAAAAATTTATTCAACATCTTTTATTATTCAAATTTCAAAACGTACTACAATAACAGGCAATACATACTTTAGATAAAAAAGGGAAAATTATACAAATTATACCCAATAATAATTTAATTATTAAAAAGGAAATCACTTCTGTTATTTTTTACCCTCGACAACCTGGATTCCACCCCAAAAGTAAAATGAATCTTCCACAAATAAATCATTACCATAAATAAACACGATTAAAAGGATATTACTTAGCAGATTGGTTTGGACTTCATTTAGGACCTACAGAAATTTTACATTCAGCAGGATATATAATACCCCATATGGGTTTGGAATCAAAATAAAATATCTTGGGAATTACCTATCAAAAAAGATATATTCCATGCACATTAAACAAAATATTATAATGTTTCTTACTTACATTTCAGTTGCACGAAACTGTTGTACTCTAATTAAAATTCTTCAGAATTAAGTAAAACAACACAACTGAATTCACCTGCAAAGAACCCATTTGGTAGAGTCGATGAGGACATGTGTTATGCTTCCAGTGCTTTGGCAATGAAACTAACTTTAAACTCCTATAATCCTCTGTGTCACATCAGCAGCTTGATAAACATATAAAGATCCCCTCTGTCATAAATCCTTCCCGTAGAAAATGATTTGTGAATCTAACTGGGCTTTGAGGTAACATTTTCGAATGCAGTTATTTTACTCCCTCAACTTCAGGGTGACTAAGAGAAAAATCAGTATGAATTAAAACCAAAATCTATACTATCAACACGGCAACATTTCAGCAAAATCTTATATTCACAATTGGAAATTAATTTGATATTTACACTACCTGCAATATATTTTTAATGAATGGGAAATTCACCTTATCCTTTCCGGCAACATTGAATTATAACATCTATAATCTTATTCGTGATAAACAAGCACCAGATAAACTTGGATATACATCGACACTCTTTATCAATGTATCACTTCAGATCGGCAACTGTAACAGAAAATAACATTAACTTCACCTGGAAACACTATTTTAATATGGAAATATTCATTTTTGGACCCTGATAGGCGCGATCCTCTCTTTTCAAGTACAATATTAAGACCCTCTTCTCTCTTCTTCTGTATTTTTTAATGCTGAAAATCCCTAGAAATCCTCTGTTTTAGTAATTAATGTATGGATGCGGGTGTCAGTCATTTGGTATAAATATTTTTGTGCACGAAACTATTGCATAGTGAATAATCTTTTTATAATATGTAGTATGCATACTAAATACTTATTTTTTTGTTTATATTTTTACAAATATATATTTTTTGTAATATTTATTAAAATTTTTAATACTGCGGAATTTACATTTCATATTCTTGATAAAACCGCTCTCCCATATAATCTAAAAACTTCAAACCCTTTTCCAATACCATCGTACGAACATTAAAAGCATCAGATTTTCGGGTGAGGTTACTGATGCTCTTTGTCTCTGAATTATGTTTATCCCAAAAAAAAAGAAAAATTTAAACAACCTTAAAATAACCTCACCCACCAAACGTATGAACAAAGAGAACAAAATTTCAATACAAACCCACGAATCCACGACGAAGCCGAGATGCCATGGCCAGACATATAAAGAAGGATGTAACCAACTCAAATGGAAGGATGTCACTACTCCTACCAAAGGGGTCCATGGAAGGATGTTAAATAAAAACAAATAAACGATTATTTTTGTAGTTTTATTAAAGTTAACATAATCTTAATATTTAAATTCCTTTAGCACTCTGTCCTGTAAGAGTTTAGATTTCCATTAGCTTACGGATGAGCTTTCACCTCATTCAAAAGGATGCAAGGATGTGACTTATCCCAGATGAGGAGATGCTACTACCTCAAGCAATATGGGACTACTAAGAGATCAAGATGCTATTATGGACTTCCGTTCGGACTCTAAGGCGATCGATTTATTCTAAAAATAAATATATCAACCCATTGTTTTCCATTTCACTTAATGTTTTGTTCAACTAATAAAAGATTGTAATTATTGCTAAACTTATCTAACGATTGTATTTTTACTGATTTTTAATTTTGGTACAAAAAAAAGACGCTCCAGGTTTGTAATACGAATATAAATTTAGGGGCAAGAGCCCCTAAAAATATACCAATTAATCATTAAATTAAAACAAAAATTCAAAATAAATATTTATTATCGGTTTTAGAAAGGAAACTCAATCTCCTTTGATGCCACATAAAAATGATAAAAAAAATTCCCGAATTAAAACTAATTGTTCAGATTAAAACACATTCAATATATATTTCTTATTAGTTTGTATTTGTATTTATATTAGCTTAAAAAACAAATCCAAACAAGGTTAGAACACAGTATTCAAAACATTCAATTATTGACGAAAATTGCATACATTTTTCTTCACACACATGAACTAAATCGACGGCATATAATTTTTGTTGTTGTTTTGTTTCGTTTTCCTCTGCTTGCGCTGCACTCTTTTAAAATAGACAATTAAAATGATTTATAAAATCGCTTTGAATATAAAAATCACTTATATCTCTAATGCTTAGCGTTCACACTCAGATGGAGCTGCCACGCCCACAATCTGGGCCTGGCCGCCCATCACACATATGTAAGAGTCGGTCGACTGCAGTTGGCCATACACAAAAATTGGATAAAAATTCAAGCGTAGCTTCGTCTATTTACAAAAATATGGTTGCACGTTTATGTTTTGGTTTGGATTTGTTAAGTTTGTTTTTTTTCGTTTTTCATTTAATTTCTTAGCCGTTTTTAGAAACATTTCGAATACATTTTGTGGAGACCGTTTTTGGAACATCGATAACACGCTAAGGTTCTTGACAATGACACAAGAAGACAACTAAGGCTGGATCTGGAGCTGCATCAGGAGGGAGATTGTATATGGGAGATGGGATGGTTGAGTGTCTCAGTTTAACAATTGCAAAATAAACCAGCAAAGCGGCTACCAAACGGATTTCGAGTGCTGGCTGGAGGATGGGCTGTGGGCTTTGAACTTGGGGCCCTTGACTTGAAGTACAATAGGCATTATTCGATATTTCGTCGTGCTTGACTTTCGGATTTTATACTTTAAAATGCTTTCTTTATTATATAATATGCTCGTATTTACGTTTTTTAAAAGCTGACAACAAATGGAAATGCTTATTTAGAGAGAGGAGGTACACTCAAAAAAATGCTGAAGCACAGCTGCTGCTACTCCGTCTGTCCGATCATCATTGTACATTTTGTACATAACGATTTGCTGATTTGTCTGGCCCACCACGATATGGAGTGCTGCTGCTATTGCCATATCCGGTTCCGGTACCGGTTCTGGTTCCAGTTCCGGTTACGGCCACATTGCCTAGTGTGTGTCCTATGGGGGTGGTGGTGGTGTCTGTCTGCCATCTCCGCCTGCCTGCTGCCTGCTGCCCAAGTTTATAATTCATTATCATCGTATTTCTATATAAGTGTTTGCTGAATGTTATACATAGTCCTTAGAAGGTAACCCTTACTGTTCTGTACGCCCACCGTGCATGTTCGTCGGTTTCCTAGTCACAATCCTTTCGTCCTTTAGCTAACTAGCAATTAGTTACATATGTATACACACCGGGGCGCCAACGGTTCGTTCGTTCGCTCAATTCGCATTACATTCGCTATTTACATGGAACTCAAAGTTACGCTTCATAAATTTTGACTAGTTGCCTTGAAGGGGTCTCTCTATGTCTCTCTCTCGTTACTCCTTAATTACGGTTACTCGTTACTCGATAATCGTTATGTATGTTTTGTGGAATTTTAGGCAAAAATGCTTCCTTGGGTTCCTACTATGTACTTTGAGAGAAAAATGCTAGTTCTTGAAATCCTTTGGATACACACTTGATCATCATTAATTCCTCATTCACACACTCTAGCAGATGTTGGTGCTCTATATCCTTGTTGTGCTTTCACAAGAGACTTACACACAGTTGTTGTTTATTCTAGACCTATATCACCGCTTAATTGTCTTAAACACTCTAATTATTTTAGCATCCTTCGCTGCTGATCCGACACCATCTGTTCATCTGTCTTTTATTCGTTTGTTTGTTTGGTTGAGTTGTGAGTTGTTTGTTGGTTGTGTCTTACGCAGTTAGTTGATTGATATTATGAAAGTGGTGTGTGTGCCTCTACTTATCAAAGTTGCTCGAATTCCTCACAGTTCCTTACGTGCTATGTATGTATGGTTGTCAGCATATATGTATATATTATAATGAATCATACAATATACGCGTACTTTGCAAGGTATTAATTATGTATTATGAAACCAATGCGATCCTATGCAAAACGTTATTCATTATATGTAAGTATGTATATACTCGTATGAATGTATGTACTGCTTTGCGTCGTTTGTACATAAAAATATATTGTATATTTATGCCAAATATGTAGGGGTTTGCTGTTTAGCTGCCACAACAGCTTTTTAATTATCATATGGCCTGTCTCGGCCCTTTGCTTGTTTGTACATTTTGAAAGCGAAATCGCGGAATCGAACCACCGTTCGAATACATAACGCGCTTCGTATTTCTATATATGTATTTAGTTTAAACTGTTGTTTTCGTCCTGTGATTCTTAGGAAACATTTTTGAAATGATATACAAAATACACACTACAAGTTGATTTCAAAAGAAAACGAAACGAAAAAGCTTTTAGCTTGTATTCGTATAGTTCTGATGTCTTTCTTCTGCTTTGCTTGCTCTTTTTATGCTTTCGATGCTGCTTAATGTGTAATCGTACTATAAATAAATAGCATTTGCTGCATATTTGCATTAATAGTGGCGCTACTTTTAGTAATAGACGCGTTTTACTAGGCCTAATACAAATAGCGCTGATCTAAGGCTGTATTGCAAACCATTTTCCATATTGTGTGGGCTCCTTGCTCCTGCTCGTCTTAATTTATATCGAATCTTGTTTATTTTTAAAGCACTTAGAACTAAACAAAAGTGTGTAGCAGTAATAAGAAAAAAACAATACATTATATACAGCCAAACCCTTGCGAAGAGGTTCGATTACGCCTTACACATACTACACGAAATATACATAAGTCTTGTGATGTGTCTTGTATACATGATCATAATGGGATTTGGTTTCTTTCGGGAATTAGTGATTGCGCTTTGGCTTGTCACGCTCGAAGCTGTTGTTTGTCCAGTCAGTCGCACCTCAGCTGTGCAGGTGAAGCCATGTGGCCAATATCGCCACCAGGATCAGGCAATCGGCCAGTCTGTGAGTTTGGGCAGCACTCATGCCAGTCTCGCCACATTTGCCTGAGGAAATAATAAAAACATTGAGTTAAATTACCTATTTTACACAGAAATTTATAGGTTCGACTCACCCAAAACGGATAGGTTGGCCACCAAGTGATGCTCGGGCGGCTTCTGTGTGCCCCTGTAGCAGGCGTCGCCCACAACCAGCTTGGCAGCAGTTCCCTCCGTGGGTCGGTAGGTCAGACACACGCCGTGCTTGCTGCCCTTGTGGCGAGCAATCACGTAAAAGGTGCTATTTTCGCTCCAGGACCCATGACAGGAGTATTCTAGAAAGAAGAATAAACCAACAGTTAAGCACAACTTTCTCAAATCAAATTTAGAGCTACTCACCTTCTTCTCCGTCCACGCTGCACAGCGGACTGACGTCGATCAAGTTCTCCGCGGTACATCCAATCCAGAGCTGGCGCTGGGCATTGTAGTTGGGCACACATCCGGGTACATCCCTTCGATTCCTCGTGGCCACAAAGCCCACGCTCGTATCACTGCTATTGGTCTTTTCCAGGACCAAGGCCTGCTGCTGCTGCTGCTCCTCCGCCTGGGGATCCTTGGGCGCATCGCGCCGGCTACGAACTGGCAGGCCTCGAGTATTGGCATGCCACGAGCCGCGCTCCATACGCTCCGCATTCCGGAAACTCAGCGAGCTGTGCCTGAAACCACGGAAATAGATAGACAAATGCCAGAGGTAAACGGCGGTGCCATGTCGCTGACGTACCCTTTATGACCGAAACTGCCCGAGTCAGGGCTTTCGTGGTGATGATGTCCATGGCCCAAATGGGACTTTCCGTTGTGATTGCGCTTGTGGCGAGTGGCCAGATACGGCGGCCCAATGGCGCCGCGCAGCGTATAGATGCCCTCCATAGGACACATGGCCAGGTCGGGATTGCTCGCTAAAAAGCGTAATAAAACAAAGGCTTAATACGACTCGAAGTGGAGAGCAGTGACTGCAGCATCCTTACCCAGCAAGGTAATGTAGGACATCTTATTAATGTCAAAGTGATCCGGTGCACAGGCGTCCTCCAGGCGAATGGCCGGCTTGCCCGTCTGTATCTCGATGACAAATGTGTCCCGGCGGTAGAACATCATGCACATGAATCCCGATTGGCTGCGGGGTGCGAAATGGAGCGAACATTGAATTCGAGTGGAAAACGGGGGAGCAGGGAATGCGGGGAGCTTTTCAATTTTAGGGCCACTTACCACCCGGTCGTGTAGTGCACCACGGCCATCATTTCGGTCGAGGTCTGTTTATTTATCTGCTCGCACAGCGCACGTGTCTCCATATAGCCGTTGGGCTTAATAATGTGCACGGACCCGTCGCTGCAAAGAATCGTCATTCGGTTTGAGTTGAGTGACAAGCTCAGGCCGCAGGCCTATTTGCTACTCACTTGGAATGATAATTGTAGACGGCATTGCCCATGAGGGCATGCCAGTGGCGTGGACCTTTGAACCAGGCTGGGAAGTCGCAGCGCTCGGCTACCGGCGGTTTTCGCAGCGACATGATACGTGAGCCAACCTGGGGGGAAAAGGGAGTTGGTTAGTTCGATTTGCAGTTTGGGTGCCTCTAGGTGGAGGGAAAAGTTCTGCACAGTTAGAAAAAACAATAACAAAAAATATGATCTGCTAAAGTATTTTTATAGAAATTTAAATATTAATAAATTTCTAAAGAAATACTTTATTAGACCAACTTAGCAGTAAGTTTTTAAAGAATGCCTTCTACTTTGAGCCCAGTTTACAAACTAACTAATCGCATTTAGACCAACTGCTTGTACACAGCCATAAGATAACCCGGTTGGCTCTTTTAACAGATAAATTCTGCTTACAGAAGGCAGGTTGTGTAGGTTTAAACTACGAAACTTCTTTTACAGACAGACTGACATGTCTCGATTAAACTTCAGAGCAAGTAGTAGTCGCTCCGCTTTTCCGTCATCTTCAGGTTTTTCACCGGGGAAAAAAAAGAAATCAGCTAAGAGTCAAAGGCCAAGAGATAAGCCAAAAAGAACATGACCCACTAGATCCATGAGCAAGGTGAGCCTGGCCAAGAACTTGTAAACTTGTAAACGTTCTCAAAATCATGCAAAAAACGCTTGCCTGATTTTAACAACATTTTTGGCAAACACATTTTTTTCTGAGTGCAATTAAGTGAAAATGACAGGTGAACAGGGGAAGGGGAAGGAAAGCTTGGGGGATGAGGTAATCGGGCATGGGTCTGTGTGCTGAATTGGGGCTTCTTGAAAATGCTTACCTCGGCACTGTCTAAGCCATTGCAAGTGGCGTCGCCGGATTGGGCCAGCTTATATTCGGCATCCTTCGAGCTGAGCACACTGGGGCCGCCTGCAAAGGTTACGAATGTGCATGGGTATTAGGACTCAAACAAAAGTTTCATCCTGTTTGCCCGAGGGCTGGCTTGGCCCGGCTTGGCTGCTGCTGCTTACCCATCAGCGGGGAGATTTTCTCGTAGACAAAGCAGCGATAGCGCTCCTCGTTCGAAATGGCATGATGGTGCGAGACCAGGCCCACCAAATAGCGTGAGTTGCCATCCTTCCAGGTCGCCAGGCATGTCAGCTCCTCGACTGCGACGAGGGACGGAAGGAAGGAAGAACGGAAGTTAGAAAGGATGTTCGCCTTGAGCTCCAGCAAGTAGCGATGATGAGTCATTGTCACTGGCACTGGCGACGAGACTTACCCGTACTCTCGGTGCCCTGGACATCGGGACAGGCCTGGAAGCTCAGTAGGAGGCGACTCTCCTCCGTGCAGCTCTCAATGTTGGACACCGGCGACTTGCACTCCCCATGGCCACGATTGTACGTGAAGATGAAGGGTCCTGCAATGGGAATAGGATGCAGTAGGATGAGCAAGATCCCCGGGTCCCTGAACTGCACTCCAAGTTCGTTGCTTGCAACACTCACCCTTCAGCGGACACTTGACCGGCTCGGCGCTCTCCCGGAAAAGCGAGTAGAGCAGGGCATCGCCCGGGATTTGGTCGCAGAGATTCTGTAAAGTCTCACGGCCCTTGCAAAAGTCTGGGGGACATGATTATTTTAAAAGCACAAATAAAAATTCAATTAATGCAAATCGCAAATGATGTTGTCTTGTTGAGGAGAACACAGAACACATAGAAGTAGGAAAAAGTAGTAGTACATAGTAGTGTGGTAGTGGGTAGTAGTAGCAGTATTTAGTAGTAGAAAGTAGTTAAGGTTAAGTGGGAATAGTAAATAGTAGTAGGTAGTAGCAACACATTAAAGTAAGGAAACCAAATCTACAAAGGGCTAGGAATTTGTTCCAAAAAATGTATATTTTTTCTTTTTGTATTTCGGTTGAGTGCCGCACTGGAAGCTGCTTGCTTGCCCGCCGACTGGCTGGGAATTCTTCATCCATCCCAGGGCCATCGCCCAAGCATGCCATTTAAATTGCACAGAAATTTGTTTAATTAAGTGGCCGCCGCTCTGATGCCGATGGTCCCGGGTAGAAAATTGCGCAAATAAATGACGAAATGAAGCTTTAAATCAGCAGAAATGTCGCAAGTTGAGCGAGGCGGCGGCAGCGACTGTTGCGTGTTGCAAGTTGCTGCGGTCACGGCCCCAGAGCAGAGCTTCCCAGCTTCAAGTGCGGCACCACCGACTGGCGGAGAAACAACAACAATTTCTGTGGAAATGTGTAAAAAGCAGCGGTAAGTACAATACATAAGTAAGATAAGTATGTAAGTTCAAAAAAAAAAGATACAAGGAAAACAGGAGGGAAAAAAAGCAAACAAACCGAAGGCGGTAAGGAAGAACAAACCAAAGACTTATGACGTTCACAGAAATAACTTAAAGACAAGAGTTTTTCATTTTTTCAGCGGCATTTCCTTGGGCCGAGTGTGTGTGGAACACTGCACTGCCCAACTTCTGTGTTGTAAACTTAACTGAAAGGCACGACACGTTCGAAAATAAAGAACCGAAAAGCAAAAACACACACTTGGTTCATCTTGTTCTTCCGGCTCTACGAGCAGAAGCATACGGGATGGGATGGGACGAGATGGGGTTATGGGAATCAGGGGTATCAGGTATGGGGGCTGGGACTCGGGCTGAGAAACAGAGGTAGTTACGTTTGTAAAATAATATTAGTGCCCAGGCAGGGCCGTATATAAGGTATTTGTTGCTAGAGCAAGCATAACATTTGAACTTAACTAAAAAATGATAACAAACATTTACTCATGATGAATAAATTGGGTATTCGGTGGTTTCTGTTTTTATGGCAAACGCGAGAGTTATATGTACTGTATGTGGCACATATAAGTTCGTTCTTTTTTTTTTTTTTGGTAAAGGGTCCTCTCTTTTTTCGTTTCTTTTTTTTTAAGGCTACTGGTAAAAGTTGTAGTTTTTGTTAAAAGTTAATTGTAACTAAAATCCATTTCGTATTGGCCTATAGGCCAACAGAAGCAGATATGGTATAATATATACATAAAACACATTCAGGCATGGTTCTCAACACATTACAAAAATGTTTACAGCTAAAAAGGCACACAACAAACGTATTTGGTTTTTCTTTAAACAATTCTTTCAACAAACTGAACCGGTGTTTCGGTTGTCAGTTTGTTTCTTTAGCAATACAGCAAAGGCTACGGCAAAAGTGTAACTCAAAAACAGGCACACGCAGAGTAGTCGCAAAAAGAGATACAAATTAATGGGAAAGAAAAAGTAATACCAATTATGTAGTAGGTGTGTGTTTGGTGTTTGGTGTAAAAAGCCAAAAAGGATATGCAGGATACACACACATGTGTGTGTGGGGGGGAGGGGGGGTAGACCCGGCCTTGTGGCGCTTTTGAGTAATGATTGTAATTAAGTAGCAACTACACTTTATGAGTTCTACAAGGCACAAAACAAAGGTGGTGTCGTGGTGGGCGTGGCATTACGTGAGCGTTTGAGTGTCGTGTGTCCTGAGTGTGTGTGTTTGGGGGTGTTGAGTGTGTGTAATGGTCAAATACTACTGAGAAGCGTTTGTAGCATATATAGAGGAGTATATCATGACAAGGCAAAAAACGACACATCACAGACATGGAAAAAGAACCGAAAGGGAAAAAATGGAAAATAAATTATAATACTTTTGCAGTTGGTTTTTTGGTATTCGGTTTGGGTTTAGGTTTTATTTTTGTTGTCTTTTTTTAGGTCGCAGCGACCGTTAAGCGCAGAGTTATATTAGATAGCCGGGCTAAATTACAGTAGTAGAGTGGCCCAAAACATTCTAACACACACGCACAACACAATGATAAATGAGAGAGACACACACAGAGAGCTAGAAAGAAGGAGGAACACACCGAAAAAGGAACGAAGGATATATTCAACCAACGAACGAACGAACGAACGAACAAACGACACAATTGTAACTTATGAGTAACCGAGAGAGCAGAAATTGTTGAGTTTCATGTTAAAATTACATTAATTAAATTACACACATGTATGTACATTGTACGTGGTACATTGAACGGGTACGGGGTTTTTTACTTGTAACCAAAACACTGAATAAAAACTAATTAAACAACGAGAAGGCAACTCAACTGAAAAGGAAACTAAAACGTGAAAGGAAGAGGATACCAACTAAAAGGACACAAACACGGACACACACGGGAAAGGAAGAGAGAACAACACAAACACAGAATAACGGTGAACCCATAGAGCAAATAGTAGTACGAATAGTAGTAAGTAGTAGGGTAGTAAGTAGTAAGGTAAAGTAGTAAGTAGTAGGTTGTTAGGTTAGGTAGAATGTAGTAAGAAGAAAGTACAATAAGTAATTGATAAATGAGAGACAATTATACTAGCGGTCACCGGGCAGCCCATCCCAACATTTCATCATCATATACACAAAGCTGTATATATATACAATATATATTTGTTGCTAAATATATATCACTTTTCTTTTTCATTTATTTTTTTTTTTGTTTTTATTGTGCTTCGTTTTTCTCATAGGCATGTGCATAAAGGAGCACAAAATTTAGCTGAAATCCTTTCTGTTTTTGACGTTCACGAAATTGAATTAGAAAACAAAGTATGACAGAGAGTAAGTAAAAGTAATGAGCGCAGGGCGTTCTATACAAAAATGTGTCTCGAATTCGCTTTCATAGGCTCCTTGAGGAAACAAATGAATTTTCCTGTATTTAAAATCCTTTTTTTTATCACTAAAGCGAAAACAGAAATCAAAAGCGAGAGGGAGTGGTGGGTGAGAGGTGGATAGGGGTTCTTGTGGCGGGATGGATTTATGGGGTGCATTTCGGGGGATCGGACAACTGAAGAAACTCAACAGACCGTTTTTGAAACGAAATTTGAAAGGCATTCTTTTTGAAATGGAATGGGCATTGGGGTTGTACGATTTCCAAGAGCTTTGGTAGACTTGAGATCTGATTAGGATATAAAAAACAAGGCAAAGAATTATTATTATTCCCAAAAAAGATGTGATTATTAATTAACCATAATAAGGAGGAGAGATTTACAAACCGTTCGCTCGGATCACAGTCAATATTGGAGGTTTTTTAAGTGAGAAGGAGAAACAATGGCAAAAACTTATAGGTAGGTTAGGGGTTTTATATATTACAAGTGTGTGTTTATGTACATATCGTCATGCACCGCTACCAAATCTTGGAAATCCTACGTTCAGCTTCGTCCAGAGCCGAAGCTCTAGAATATTATTTTTTGTTTTTTGGGTTAATTCTTTTGTTTTAATTTATTTTTGTTTTTTTTTCGCTCGCTCATGGTTTTACTGTACAAAGTTGATGATGATTTTTTGTTAGCAGTGGATTAATTATAAACATTAATAATCATAATCATGTACAAATACAAAGAGTTATATATAATATTCAAAAAACAAAAGTCAAAGCGTCTCAATTGGTGACAACGAACAGTATCTCAGAAAGTAAACGGAAAATCGAAATCAATCGGTAGTAAATATGTATGTAAGTATGTATGTACCAACAAACAAACACAATTAAATATCTGTACAAGAGAATATATGGAATAATTGGACCTTTATTTACAGCGTTGTGTGTGATTTTGTCATTTTTGTTCATAAGTACGAGCCACATGACACATTATTTTGTGGTTCTAAGCGTCGTAGCTGCCTCTTTCTGCTGCTGCTGCTGCTGCTGATGATGATTACTTTATGTGGCTACGAGTGAGTATTTAATGTTTAACCAGGTAAAATCTACTTAATGCAGCTCTCTACGCACTCCCCAATAATCCAACAGCAAGGGGGGGAGACAGACAGACACGCGACCAGGACACGGCACACAGGACACGAGACTGGGGACAGAGCCAGTTAAGTGAGCAGAGCATAAAAATAATAAATAAGTATCAACAAAACACAGAGCCTAACCGTAGCCGTAACAAAAACAAGGCATACAAATTAAGACGAATGGGGTTTATGGCACGACTTTATGCCTATATAATATATACAATACTCTATTCTCATCCATTATATATACAAATATATATAGATGGACGTGTATCCACAAAATTGACAATGGAACCGCGACGGATGGCAAATAACCGGGCCAAAATGGAATACAGACCGACCAGGAAGTCTGAATAGAAGCCAGGACAAGCCGGGGGACTCAGGAGCAAGGAGCACGGAGCACGGAGGAGCCGGAGCCGGAGCGACAACAAATTAATAGAACAAACGGGGACGTCGACAACCAAAACGGGCAAAAAATGAATGAGCACATAAAATATTGCATAAATAAATGAAATGAATTGAAATGAAAATGGCAATGTGAAAATATGTATGTATATATATATAAATATATTTGTATGTATATGTAAGGTAGGAAAAACAACAATTGGCAACAGCACACACACCGTGGCCAGGAGCGGAGGCCAGGACCCGGGGAAGCAGCACTCGAAATTGGTTGACACCCCGGGCGCCCGACGCCATGGAATCGCCCCGGAATCGGAATCCGGCTCTGTTCCCGGGTGTCCCTAGGTAAATAAGTTTTTATGCCCCGACAAATACATGCATACATACATATATATGCTGCGAAAAACTGTACCAGCTCACGCAGGGGGGGAAAACAGAGGCGAAAAAAGGCGGAAAAAGGAGAAAACGGAACAACAGTGGGCGCATGAAAATGCCAAAAACTATATAAAATAAAATAAACGCCGGTGTCGGACTAGGCTGGGTTCCTGTGCCGTCGCCGCCGCCTCCTCCTGGTTTTGGCTAACAAATTACCCAGTCGCACAGGTTGAAGCTCGCACAACTCCCCTCCAGAAGCACCCAAACACACGCACACCCACATCCACGTCCACGTCTACACCCACGCCCATACCCATACCTATACCCACACCCAGGCCCACACCCACTTACACCCACGAATGGGAATGGCAATGCCCTGCTATGTGTGTGCGTGTTGTTATTGTTGATGATGAGTATTTTTTTCCTCCTTTTTTCCAACCTTTTTCCTCCTTTTTGGCTTGGCATGGCAAACATTTTTACCGACATTTGATTAAATTTAAATATGCTTGTTCCGAAATTGGCCAAAGCATGTCCCGCGTTATGTTATAACACCAAATAATATCAAGGAAATTATGAGGGCGAAAAGAATGCGAGTGTGCGAGGCGCCAACTGGGGGAAACGAAAGCCCCCGCAGAAAAAAAGGAAAAAACCAGATAAACTCATAATAAAAATCCCCGAAAAAACATGGAAGGTCTGCGAAAAATTAACGATGAAAATATTTCCACAAAAAAAGCAGGAGAACTCAAGAAGAGGGCGGCCCCTCTCGAAAAAAAGGTGAGTGCTCGGATGCCGTCGTAGTTTTGCTTAATTATTTTAATTATTTTTATTTACCGCCTACACTGCGCCGCGCTGCAATTAAAACGCTGCGGCGGCCTGGCCTTCATTGAGTGCCCATCACCCCAGCCTGGGTTATAGTTCCCTCCTCCCGGTTTTCTTTTTTTTTTTATATATATATTTCTTTGGCTTTTTTGCAAGTGAAGTGGAAGGTTGCTCTGGTAGTGAAAATTGGTATGCAAATTCAGACTGGCGGCCCGTCAAACGCTACACAAAATACCTGGCCAAAAGTGCGCTCTGGCTTAAATAAAAAAGCCGTAAACATAATTAAGGTGGGCAGCAGGTCGGGGCGTGGCAGGTACTCGAGTGGCCAGTGATACCCGTACTAGTACTACTATGTGTAGTTTCTACTCGAAAATGCAATTTAAATGGCAGTTAGCAAACGCCCCGAAGTAGGCAATAGCTTTTGATGGCTCGCATCGGATTATCATTGATGCCAATGAATTGAAGGTTTCAGGATTCGTGAGCGGCGGCAGGAGTGGCTCGTTCATTTGATTGGCAGCTCGTTTGCACACACTTTACTTCTACGGCACACACTCAAGGCCAACGGAAAGGGGATTAAATGTATTAAAATTGATTTTAAGGGTAAGAAACTGTAACTGTTTTAATGTTTTTAACTTAATTTTCAAGTATCTATTTATCTACAGTATTTGCTATGAGAATTACTAAATATTTTGCTATCAATTTTCTTTTTCTTGTTTAAAAAATCGTAGGGTTTGATTTAATATCTCGATTATTTCGTTAAAATCTACGATTAATTGTATCGACAATATGTTCTTCGATTAGTTGCATCAATAATCGATTTTACAGGTAAATAATCTCGATTCTACAATTTTTAAACAATTAAACTTTTCTCTGTCTTTTATAATTTATTTCGATTAATTTCGATTAATACTAGCACAGACTTATTTAATAATCTGATTTAATAATCGATAAAAAAAGTTTTTTTTTGCCATTTCTAATCCTAAAAAGTTTCAATTGCCTTTTGGAATCCCTAAAACAAAGCACCTATTATTCTGGCCAAGTGTGTGTGTGCCTTTGCATAAGTATGCATGTGCGGGGTATATCCTTGCATATCCTTTGATGCCCGACACGAGTGAAAACGACACTACATTAGCTGTAGACCAATTAACAAGGCTTTTCCCTGCTAATCCCATATGTGTACAAGTTTTCAGTAATTGAAACTGTCGACTGTCTAAGTCCAATTACTGCCTGCCATTCGCCATTGCCACTGCCATTGTTCGAGTGTGTGTGCACACACTCTGTGTGCTGGCTGTGTGTGTGGGCCATAAAAATGACTGAAATGAAAGTATCGTAATTGAAAGCAACTTTATTATGCCGCTGCTGAAAATCTCAATTTAAAGCGCATTAAAATTGCTACTACTATTTGTGATGGATGAGCTCTTACTCGGCATTTTCAGCGCCGGGAGGGCTTGCTCTTTTATCCAAAACTGAAATTAAATCTTGTACGAGTAGGTTGTGCTTCGTTGTGTGTGTGTGTGTGTTTGTGCCGGAGTGCTTGTCGTGTGTGCTTGTGTGACAATCTAAACAAATAATGATTTAATAAAGAACATGCACACACGCACGCAATTCCATTGTACTATTGATACCATTGTTTTACGGTCTGCTAATCAAAACGAACTCAGCTCCGCCCCCGCCATCAGTTTTACGGCCCTGAAGGCTCTTGAATTATAAATGAGACCTAAAACTCTCGTTTAATATTTAAACAAAATCAAATCAAGGAAAAAAGGAAGGCAGGCAGGCAGGCAGCCAGCAGCAACACGAGGCAGCCAGGCAGTCGAGTCGTGAGGCGGCCAAGACAGCCAGTCAAACAGTCAGACAGACAGTCAGTTGGACTGGAGCTGCTCGGAAATATCAAGTGGAAAATATCAAATTGTGAAGCCAGGGAGGAGCTGGGGACGGGTGGGCGTGGCCCAGGACTGGCGTTTTTCAAATGCGAGGCCAAACTGTCTGACTGCGCTGTGGGCCAAGAGAGAGCTCGCCACTTAAACTAATTTGATTTCTATTGAGGCAAACAAATAATAAATAATGAATTTACATTTCTATGCGTGTCCGGACGGATTCCGGATTCCGTTGCCATGACTGAGCACTGAAGTGTGTATGTAAGAAGGTCGAGGGTCGTTGGGTGTTGGTACTTCCAACTACTGCATTATGTGCAACATCCCATGCTATACTATATTCCTCCATTCAGAGTCTTAATTGCGCCCTCACTCTTGGCTATTTCCACTGGTAATTAGGTGCAGTCGGAGCTCTGGAGGAGGCTCGCCTACCTGATTAAGAACTAAGCGGATTACATCAATTAACAGCGAATTATGGATGCGAATAAAATGTGTTTTTTGCGGGCGGTCTATACTTTTAGATAAGTGTTACATCGACACAAATAAGTTTGAATCCCTGCGAGACAATGGGGGAAAATGCTTTGGCACTCGCTGCTCGCTGCTTGGTGTCAAGTTTCCAATTTCCATTTTCATTTACTACGCCCTCCGCCCTCTCCGACCTATAAATAAATCATGGGGCACAGGGCCCAACCGGCAAAGTAAAGTGGGTTGTGAATGTGAAACCCGATAAAGCGCAAAATAAAAAAAAAGGAGGAACAAACTTGGGCAATAATTCTCCGGCTGCTCTTGAAAGTATGTACTAGAAATTATTGGAAATACAATCCACTGGCCCTATCCCATGGTATATATCCCGGTGTGGTGCCCGCCGCGTCTGCCGTCAGAGATTTGAATGGGCCTGGGGAAATGAAAACTGGTTCAAGACTTTACAATCAATACTCGTACCTCTGTCCGGTGTGCTGGTCTTTGGGTTCTTTGTCATGATTTTGGAGGTGAGAGATTTATTTACAGATGAGTGGATGGGTCGCATCTCTGGGTCGCAACTAAATACAAGTTTGTTTTGTAAATACAAAAGTGTGTGGGTGCTCATTTGGGGTTCGGTTTTTGTTGTTTGCTATACAGAACGAACTATACAAATGGGAACAAACGCGAAACGAACTGTACAAGAACGCATTGTATTGTTGTAGCTGCGGCTGTTAAAAATTTACGAAAACTTCAAATATGCAAATTTCAAAACCAAAATCCAATCAAATTTCTCATGTGTGTGTGCACACACCTCGGTGTTCTCTGTGTTTGTTATTATTCATCTCTCGATATTTGAATCAAACAAGGCAAACACACACTCTTCACACACACGTGTTTAAACTTTGAATTGCTCCAAATTGATTTGTAGTTCTAGTTTTAGTTTTAGTTTTAGTTTTAGCTTTAGCTTGGGTTTTGGTTTTCGGTTTTTTAGTAGGTTTTTAGAGAGTTCTTGTTGCTGTTGTTGTTGTTGAAAATGTTGAAGTAAGGAAAATATACATATCATATATAAATATTGAATAGAGTTTGCAAATATATATGGCTATATATTTAGATATATGTAATTGTTTCGTAATAAAAAATATATATGGAACAAACAATTCGTTATTATTTTTTGCAGTCTCATGTCTCGTTTTTGTTTCTTTTATTGTAACGTTTTTTTTTTTATATATTTACACAATTTGTTTTTCGGTTTGTTTTTAATTATTTACAGTTAAGGTGAAACGAAAAGAATGCACAGAACCAAAGAGGAAACCAAACTGAAAAAGAGAGAAACGAAAAGTTCGTAACTAAAACTGGTTATAGTTTCCTGCAGAGCTGGCAAAGAATCGAAGTTTCCGCAAGAATCGATTTGAAATCGATCAACATCGATGGTTTCCCAGCTCTAGTTTCCTGTTTTACTTTTTCTCTTCCTTTTGGATTCGATTGGATGGGGATTGCCTTTATTTCAGTTCGAATTAGAATTTGAATTAGAATTAGAATTGCAATTGGAATTAAAGAGGGCCGGGGAGATGGGTTTTCTTTCCAGCGACTAGACCTATGCACTTGCTGTGGCCCTCGATTTCGGTTTCAGTTTCAGTTTGGCTTTAATTGGTTGCTCTGTTGGGACGGGTTAATCTGCTAATCCGCTAATACGCTTGAAAATCGCAACTAAGTGACTTAATTGGATTGACACTAACGTTGGGTATTAGGTAATATTAATAGTGGTGGTGGTACGAGTAGTTTAAGTTGTATCCTTTTGTCAGGATTATTTGCAACGTGTGTTTGTATTTACAGTTGATTTTTGGTTCTTGTTATCGGTTTTCTAGTCGATTATATATATATTTTTTGCGGTTAGATATGTACTTCTTGTTGATTGATAGATTGAGTGGTTATTCGTTGTCGATTGATTGATTGATTGATTGATTTGCTTGGTTGGTTGGTTGATTGCTTGATTAAAGTGAGGTGAGTTCGAGATATACAGAGAGAGAGGTAGAGAGAGGACCCTTGCCATGACAAACGTAAACAAAGTAGAGTTATTTTTATTCATTTCGTATGCAGAGTAATTGTTGTTTGAGACTATTTACAAGTTTGGTTTGGTTTGGTTTCTTTTTTTTTTTTTTTTTTGTTTTTTTGTATAATTAACCAAAGATTGCATTGAAAATCATACGAGAACTGAAACCAAAAACCGAACTGAAAGAAAAGTTCGAATGAAACCAAAGAGATGTAAGAACCTAAAGTAAAATACCAAAATAATTACTAATAAAAATCCTGCGTTTGTTTTGTGTGTGTTTTTTCTTATAATTTTTTTTTTTTCAAAAAAGAGTAAAACGTGTTTCTTCATCTTTGCTTTTCAGTTGATCATTTTGGACGGAACGAAAAACTTTTGTATTCTCGTTTTGAGTGAAATGAAAATAGCGCTTAAATGATAAGGTTAGGTTAGTCATGTTGGTTAACTAAGGGAGCATTTCGAAATATATGTAATAATAATAATAGGTTCGAAAATAATACAGATAACTGGTATTTTGAGATAGCGAGTTAGGAGATAGAGTCTTTGTATTTATCATTTTAGTTTGCTTGCTTTTTTTTGTTTTTTTGCTTATAACTTATTTTTAGAGAGAGATAGATAGGATAGAGATATAGAGAAAAATATAAAGTTAATGCTTACAATCATTCATATCGTCATTGGATCTCATTATGTACTGATCCGATGAAGATAGTCTTGAATGCCCGTTCGTATTGGGATGAGCTCCCCCCCTATGATCACTTTGTTTATTAGAGCTACGCATCGCCAGTGCAGATGGGTTCGACTGATGCATATACATACTATCACCTTCGCACTCACTTTCTTTATATTGGAGCACATTTTTATGCTTCTCATAGATAACCAGGCAACGATGACATCCTTTCCTAAAAAAGTTTTTGGGTTGCAACGAAAAGTTTTGTATTTTTGCTTATGGTATTTGGTATATGGGTATAGCTTGTAAATATGTTACGAGTAGTAATGGTAATGGTATGGCAATATTCATGTTTTCTGTTTGGAATTTCTTTTTTCTTTTTTTTTTTTATCTTTTTTTGGTTCGGTGGTGGGGTTGTGTTGTTGGCTTGTTTTCGGGTTTCTTGGCGGCAATCGACAAATAAAACGGATGGTAACTAGAGCTAAGACTTTAGAAGGACCCTCCTCCGTGTGTTTTGTGTGTGTGTGAACGGAACCAAATATATATACTATATACCGTATATACCGGGTGCAAACAAGGAGGAACACACACTAAGGCTCAACCCCTTGGCCTATTTGTAGGAATTTTCGATTTACTCTGGCATAAAAATGATCCCAGAAGAGGGCACAAAGTCGAAGCTGAATTAATCCTGAAGGGACTCAGACCAGTTCGAGTTTGGCCACTTTTTATGGTAATATTTGTTGTTATATTTTCGATTGAAAAGCGATTACTAGGTTGATGTTTTATTTCGAGTTTAAGTAATTAAATGATCATCGAAAAGAACTCAAAGGACGTACACTTAAGAACGCAAGAAACTCACAAAATATACATGTTGTTGAAAAGTGATGTAAAAATATTTGGAATACATATTATTCGTATATATAAGTAGATAACGTATCAAAATAAACAGTTTCATTTTGGGTTTTTGTTTTGATTTTGATTTTTTTTTGTTTTTCTTGGTGATATCAGGCTAGATGTTGGGGGTTCTGTTAGTTTCCTAGTTGGTAAGATAGTAGAGGGGACTCGATATGTTTACGATATTTATTATGGGTATACGACAAAAACTTGTACAAAACATAACGAATACGAAATGGAAAGCCGGAGGAGAGGGCGGGTCAGGCTGTTTATTAAATACGAGCTTAATCCCCGCCTTCGCCTTCGGCATCGCAGAGCAAAAAACGTCCAATAATATTTATGGAGAGTAAGGAAAAGCAGCGGAAAAATCAAAAAACATTTTCACATTTCAGCTACAACGAAAAAACTTAGCTTACGGATAGGATTATTCATATGTTTATTAAATATTTATAAGCATGGCAAAACGCAAAATTCAAAATATAAACTCCACTTGGGTAACTTAATGTTTTGCATCCTTTTTGTTTTTTGGTTGTTTGTGGGTTCTTTTTAGTCCTCTTTTTTTCGCATTAAGGGAAGCAGCTTAAAAGGGTTTTAATTGTTTCTCTCATTGCTCTTTACGACTAAAAAACATTCATACGAAAGGAAAACAAAAGAAAAAGAAGGACGCCAGACCAAAGGCAAAGGGAATGGCTGGAAAAGTAGTCGTAGAACAAAAAGCAATATTCCTTAAATTTCTTTGGCTTTCGTTTCGTATCGTTTTAAATGGGAAAAAAATAAAACATAAGGAAGGAAAACGAACAGCATCAAACACTGTTGCTAAGTAAGGTAAAATGGCAGAGAACAGAGAGTATGCAAAAGGCAGTTTTCTAAATTAAAAATACAATACGTGGATACGTAGGAGTTTGATTTAGTTTTTGGCTTTGTAGCCCAGTAGTAGTTGCAACACAAGTGGGTACACAAAAACACATACACGGATATATCTATCGGGCGATATTCAGGGGTGGTGGAGACACACATAGATAGATAGATAGATGGCTGCTTTTTGTCTCAGTACATGACTCGCTCTTGTCAAACATCCGAATTACGAGCTACGCGCCGCGCCGCCTCTAAGGTGGCGCCTCTCCCTGAGAAAGGAGATGATGGAGGACCAGTGCGGCAAACAAACTCAACTTAAACCAGTTTCAAAGGCAAAAGTTAAGAACAGCAGCAGCCAGAGCAGGAGGAGGAGGAGGAAGATGGGTAGCAAGAGCTGGAGCTGGAGCAACAGCAGCTGGCAGGCAGCGGGAACATCAACAACAGCGATAACGTTGACGACAGGTTTGACTGCTTGTGTGAGTGCAGTGGTACACAGAGAGAAAATGAATAATAATTAAGCCTAGAACTATAACTACTCTTATTAATTATAAGAACTTTAAAAATGTATTTCAGTTTTTAATCTTAGGAAATTCCTAATGCTAATATTTACCATATCAATGAACTAATCATTTGTAAATCAGATTTGTAGTAAACTTTAGGCCTAACCAGACATTTAAAAAAAAGATGAAGAGTTAAAATTGGTCAAATCTGAAAACTAACAACTTCTATATTAAAATTTAGGCTTTTCAAAAAAGTAGATACATATAAGGAAAGTTCCCCTAAATGGCAAAAGCAGTGATTCTTGATGAAAATATTAATATTTAATATTTATCGAAACGACAAACTAAAAATCTTCTGGCTAGATGCTTTTCCTTATGTTCAAGTGAAGGTTAGCGTTAACCAGATGGTAAAAAAATTGTTTTAAATTATTTTAAAAAAGATTTTAAATTTTAAAATAAAAGTTGTCGAAAAGAAAAACTGACAACCTTCTTTTCCTTATCAGGAAGTCCAGGTAAGATTTAACCGAAAGTTAGGAACAGTTTTGTATAGAACATAACAGATTATATTTCCGAAAACCTTTTAATATAAATATTCAAAATATGATGAGTTCAAATTTCTCTAGCCTTTAAAAAGGTTATCCTTTCTTAAGAAAAAAAAAGAGAAGACAAAAGCCTGTAGTTTATCTCCGTGTACCTTGGCTATATACGGGTACGTGTGTCTCCGCGTCTCCTTCGACATGGCTTGGTTCACCCTTCGCTGTTGTCTCAGTCCTTCTTTCCACTCCACCCCACTCTGCCACTCTGCCGCACTCATCCCACTCTGCTGAGCTGGCTCCTTTTTAATGAGGTTAGTGCTGCATTTTGCCGCTCATGCGGAGGGTCCTCCGCCTTACCTTAACACAGTTTACCGAACACACACACCTTTTCCTCAGTCAGAAATGAAAACTTATTCAATTATAGGCACTCTTCGACAAAAGGAACCGGCGTAAAAGAATATACACATATATAGATGTGTGTGGCAAATGTAAACCAGAACATCTCATTTTCCACAGCCTCTGCCAAAAAAAAAGTTATGGGTCGCGCGAGTATCGGGTTGAGATGTTAGCATATATATATATACATATTGTTAGCGGGTCGTTCGGAGGAGAAGTGGTGGTACTTACTCGTCGACAATCAGATATTTGTTACCATCGGAGGCCGCACACCTGCCGCGATAGCTGAACTGTGAGCCCTTGATGTGTATGGATTGCTGATAGCCGGACAGGAACCAGGAGCCCTCCCACCGGGCCGGAAACGTGCAATTTGTGGGCGCTGCAAGCCAAAATACACAGAGTAATAATTTATTAATAAAAGACATATGACCATTAATGCATTAAGATATTATATTCCAATTGCCTCCCCGTGGATGCGACCTCAATTGCGTTCATTGTTCATTTAAGAGGCGCATAAAAGAGCAGCATTTAAAGTACTCGCTGCTCAGTGGTCGCTTATTGATAAATTTAGATTTGTAGATTTGCCACATCGGCCACTTTCTTGGGCCTCTCCTTCTAATTGTATTGTCAAGTTTTTGGTGGCAAGATTTGTGGCTTTTTAATTTGTAAATTGTTTCAATTATTATTATGATTGTATTTAAGTGCGTGCGCATAAGGGGCCGCAAATTTACGACCCGCCGTCAAGAGCGGGACATGGGTAGGCTACGGATACGGATACGGATCCGCTTAAGGGAGGGCCAGGCGCATAAATAAGTTGAACAAGCCAGGCAACCGAAAACTGCTCGTAATAATAATAATGTCACACACAGACATGCTCACACACACACATACACACCCTCTGAGAAGGAAAACTACCGAAATGGCAATTGTGAATATTAAAAAAAAAAAAAAAAATACAGAAAAAAGGAAACAGAGCCGAAATGGGAAAAGCGAAGCGGAGCCCAAGCCAAAGTATAGAGAAAGAAAGTTAGCTAACGGCATGCCACACTCACTCTCACACACACACACAGGCGCACCGGGGCATGAGTACTATATCCCATACAATGGGTATAGAGCCACAGATACATATAGAAAATGGTAAAACCACCCTCCAAGCCATACATACAGCTTAATGTTTGGGCACGATTGGCAGCGGCAGGGAGGAGTTGGCCCGGAGTTCGGAGTTTGGGACAAGGGTGGTGGGCAGGAACCGGAGCGCCGATGGAGATGGAGATGGCAGCAGTCCTGATGGTGATGGGCGAAGGGAGTGGGAAGTGGCAAGTCGGAGACGGAGGACGGTCCGAGCACAGGCTATGCATTCAAATACAGAAAGCTGGCAAGGAGAGACGAATGTGCGCACCCGAGCCAGAAACAGAAGTACAATCAAAGGCAAAGAGGCGGTGCACTGAGGGAAAAAGTGCACTAAAGTGAGATCTTTTATTTAGGAATATATATTTCTAAAAAGTCCTTTTTAATAATTAGCTAATGTTTATAAAATTAAAGCCGTATTAGCTTCCGAAAAAAATAAATAATAATTAATGCTAAGATTTTTGAAAACAAATCATAGCCTACTTTCGGGAACTGCTTAAAGAGGAAACATTAAAGAAATAAACTAAAGATTTAAAGATTTAAAATTTGGTTACAAAATGCATAATTGAAATAATGAATAATAATAAGGGCTAATCATTCTTTAAATGATTCACAGGAATATCTTTAAAACCCAAGGTTCCCAAGGTTTCTCTTTAAACATTTTAATTAATTAAAAATTCTTCATTTTATTACAAAATCAATAGCCTTAGTTTTTTTAATGTGTACCCAAACAGCAGCTACAACAACAAAGGGCAACGGCAACACGGTGCCACACACACACACACACCCAAACGTACTTACAGCGATACACATTTTATTTTATTATTCCTTTCCTTTCTTTTATTTTACTTGTTCCTCGTTGATTCCTCCATTTTTTCGCTTTTTGTTTTTACATTTGCGGCAAACAAAAGGTACTCATGCGCAGGATCAGCGCAGCGCTCTGAACTCTGAGCCCCAACTGAGCCGGAGCTCAGACCGCCTACTATATGGAGTCGAACGTATAGCCAAAGTTATGCTACAGCTCAGCCTGTGTGTGTGTGTTGTCCAATGACTTGTGCTTTTTACGGGCCGCATTCGCAGCCTGTCATAATGCGGCCCATACGCACAGCGGGCTTCCTTGTGTGAAAAGTGTAGCACACTTTGCCGGGCAGCCACCGCCCCGAACGAAGGTCCGGAAGCGGGAACAGAGCGAACGGCGAACAGCGAACGGCGAACAGCGAACGGCGAACGGAGAGACCCGAAACCACCCCCCGCTTCGGCACACCCGACAAATAATTGTTTCGCCAATTTCAAGTACCGTGAATAATTTTCCAACATGATTCAATACTTTTGCCTGAGTGCCGCAGCGACTATTGTTGCTGCCGCTGCTGTCGCTGCTGCTCCTGCTGGCAATACAATCATCGCACGTTGCCCTTCGCCCTTAATTCGCTACCCCTGAAATATGCTGCAGGACAAGCATAAGTAAATACAAGCTAAAAGCAAATATACGACCACGACCACGACCGACTGCCATCCTGCCAGGCAGACAGACAAGCGTACAAATGCGTATAGACAGTTGAAATGACGGACGCGGGCACGGGGCTTTTCGGATATATTTTTGGTGTGTTTTTCGTTTGGATTAGAGTGGCTCAAAAGAAAAACAGAGCGGCGAGAAAATACGAGCAGTGGGGGAAATGAACAAGCTTAGGCAACAACAACAACAAAGCGAAAGCCAACAAAAAAAAAAAAAGGGGGAAGAAAATAAAATAAAATAAAATAAGCTCAAAGAGTTGTGCTCCTCACAATGGATCCCTATAAACTGACAGTAATCAGGTGCATTAATCAAAATAAATCTCGGGGAGCTTTGTCAGCTGCACAGGGAAGCTACATAACATATCTTAGGCGCCTCTCTTCCAATACCGACATATACATGTGTTGCGAGCAAATAGAACAAGAAAAAGTTTTAAAAATGTCAAGTAGAAACTTTTAGACCGAAAACTTTTCAAATATTTCATTGTAATATATATTTTAGAAAACCAAAAACACAATAAATACTATTTTTGTTGATGATTAGAATTGGGGAAAAATATATTACATATCATATCAATATAACTTTTACTTTCCCCTAACTCTATTAGATATTTTAGAAATATTCTTCGATTTTATTTTTTGCTTAGTTCAAACACACGAAATGCTGGCCATATGATAAGATAAGTGCCTGAACGGGACACTGGTTAATAATTTTGAGAAACTAAAGGAACGATGATAAGAAAAAGGTATTTTCTGCTTCTGATCCGTCTTCTTCAGATATAAATTGATGCTTTAGTAGACCTCTTAACCTTACCTAACCCAACTAAGCTTCAACTTTTTAATGACATAAATTTTGTACCAATTATGGAAATATTTTAGAAAATAAATTGTTAGCGTCGGTAAATAAAATTTGTATGATAATAGTACAAATTTATTATATAATATTTTAGATGTTTTTCATTTATTTTAATTTATTTATTTAATCTTTTTATATTTCAATCATTAATATTTGTAAATTAAATGAATGAATTAAATATAAATAATGGAAATATACCAAAAAGAACTCTCCAATGAATTCTATTTAATTATTTCATATTTCAATCATTGATTTGGAAGTAAATTGATTGAAATCTATTAAGATTAAATCAGTAAAATATATATAAATAATGGAAATATACCAAAAAGAACTATCCACACTTAGATAATTGTATCTTCTATAACTAAATGAATTGCAATAAAAACCACTCATTAGTGAACACTTTTTGACATCATTTTTGTCCTGCATTCAATTAAGACTGACAGCTAGACAATTTAAGACAATATTAATTGTTTAACTATGTACTACTCCGTCATTTGGTGGTCCTCCTCCCCCTTCACCCGCCTGTTGTGACAAGCAATTTCCTATCGCTGGCAACGTGTACTTATCTTATCTGCGATGATCTATAATGACAACTTCAACGCGCTAACAACTCCTTAACCCAATTATGCTGCCCACACTTGGTGGGTGTGCGCAATTTGAAGAGGTCGTTCGTTAGGAGCTCGAGCCGGGGTAGATGTAGAATGTGTGGTTAGGGGAGCCACTACTCCCTGTTCGAACATTACTGGACCACCCCTATTGACGGGACGCACTCTGCACACCCCCCACTCCATGCACAGACAGGCACTTATTGCCGCACATAGCTAAACTCAAAGAGCATGACGCTTTTCGCCTGCGAGACTCATTTGCGTTTCGAGCCCTGAGTCTGGGTCTGGATTTTGGACCTTCGTTTGCGTTTCGCATAGGGACAGCAGCTGTGTAGGAGGGAGAGGCGGGGAGGCGGGTTACCCAGGGGCGGGGCAACCAAAATGCTTTTGTCTAACTTGAGTGAATTATGGTCAGCGGTCGGGCGGTGGTCGGTGGTTCGCCCTGGCCCTGGCTGTTTGTTTCGGGCAATTTCCGTACAATTTGCCATTGCATGTTGCTCGTCCGTCGGCTGTTGCTGCTTCTCCGTTTGTTGTTTTCATTGTTTTTGTTTTTCTGCCTGTTTTTTTCTGTTTTTTTCCTTTTTGGGTAAATTCGCTCATGGTGAAACAGTTGAAACGCATTATACGAACGCAGATCTGCGGTCACAAACTACTTATGGATTCAATTGAGCATGACCAACAGTTGGGGGTGAGTGAATGGGAGTGGGAGGCGGAGTTCTGGCCTGCCAGAGGGAGGGATGAGCCGCCGCCAGCTGACGCTCTGTTGCGAGTACAAATTATGCCGCAAAAATTAAATGAAATTGGGGACTTGGGTCCCAGCTTGGGGTACTTTCTTGGCGCGCCAAGTGAAATTATAAATTCTTATCATAGCGCTACTTATCGGGGAAAGGGAAGCTGCTACTCACCATCTTGCCTTGCCCAGCCGCTGACGGACGTG
The DNA here is from genome assembly GCA_018904815.1 of Drosophila ogumai. NCBI lineage: Eukaryota > Metazoa > Arthropoda > Insecta > Diptera > Drosophilidae > Drosophila > Drosophila ogumai. Next base: position 16,718 of record JAEIIJ010017678.1, on the reverse strand, counting down.
GCCAAAAGCAGCATTAGCAGCGGTCCCAGCCAGCTTTTTGTCGATGTCATGGTGGTGGTGCTCGTACTCCTTGTTTTCGCCGCTGGGAAGATGGAGCTGCTGTTGCTGCTGCTGCTGCTGCTGCTAGATTCGGAGTGGGTGTGGGTGTGGGAGCGGGTCTTGTTTCCATTGCCCGGCAGCAGATGCTGCCACAAGAACATCAGCCACGTAATGCCGGAAAGTTGCGCGGCCTCTCCCCGTCGTCGCTCCAGACTAATATCACCGTTATAGTTAAAGCACCTACATTCATCATACTCCTCCTCATCATGCGGCAATGCTGCGCCAGTTGTGCCCCTTGCCGTGGCCGTTGTCGTTGTTTGCGAACAGTGCTGCGCGGTGGCTCCAGCTCCTGGGTTGTGGGATGTGGCTCCTAGTAGTTCTGTTGCTGTCTCCATTGTTGCTGTCGCTGATGCTGGGCTAGTGCTGATTAGTTTCACCTGGGCCAGCAGCGGTGATGCCGCAGACGCATGACTTGGTCGTTCGCGCCGCATTCGCTCACGTCGCCAGCATCGCTTGCCGCCGCATTCCAAGACACCGTCGGCAACGGCTACATCCACATCCCCGCCAGCAGCCATTGTGGGCATAACTAATTGCGACGTCTGCCGGAGATCGGTGCAGCTATGGCCCGCTGCGGCCGCGGGTAACTGAATACTCGCCTGCAGGAATTTTCCAGCCCACAAGGAGGAGGAGGAGGAGGAGGGCATTGTTGCCGCTGCAGGTCCTGTTGTGGTTGCTGCCGTAGTTGTTGTTGTCGGTGTCAACGTCGCCGCTGAAGCATGTTTATCATAATTTTTATGTTCCCAGCCGGGCGGACAGACGGAACAGCAGCTGCCGTGGCCCAACGTCTGGCCCTGACTCCGGCTTTGACTCTGGATCCTTGCACCGGCCTCAGGCACATGCTTACATGGATAGCAGAAAGGCGGTAAATAGATTAACGACGTTGTTCCTGCTCTCGTCTTGGATGTGGATGCGGACGTGGACGTGAAGCTGGAGCTGGAGCTAAAGCCCGCTGTCCTTGCTGCCGCCTGCATCGGATGTTCCTGCTGCTTCGTGTCCTGTGGGTACAGAGACAAGAGTGGAATATTTTATTATTATAAAGCGCAAACACGCTGGCTGAGCCAAGTAAATATAAATAAGGTGGCGGGGTGAATTTGAATTTAAAATAAAGCGTCACCCCGGCCGTCTCACTCGCATATATAAATAATCCCACAAGATTCATTGTTCGGCAGTCGGCAGTCGTCCGTCCGTCCACACGCACCAAATACAGTTTTTCACCCAAATAAAAATAAAACTTCCTTGGCGGCGCATTAAAAAGCAATAAAAATAAATATGGTCTCTGGGAAACCGACGCTCCGATCGAAATAAAACCGTCCAACGATGCGTAAATCAAAAATCACGCGCTATAAAAAAATTAGACAGAAATTTATACGCATCGATTTATGTGTACCCAAAAGCGTCGTCTGCATAGCCATCGCCACCGCCCCCGTCCCATTTCCATTTCCATTGCCAGCATTTCCTCCGTTATAATCTTTTCCTGCATTTAGCGCCTCCAGCTAGGGGAAACCCCAATGGAAAGCAACACAACCACTTGAGAGATTTCAGATTCCTCGCATGTGCGTGGAGCAAAGTCCACGATCCCAGACCACCACCGCGCTCGATGGAACTCTTAATTTCCATATCGCATGTGAGCTTTCCAAGCAACAGCCACATTTTTATAGTATATGTTTTCCGATCGACGGCAACTTAATTGGTCACATTCATCGTTTGATGGCTGCCCGAAAATTATATATTGAATTGAAATTAATTTTTGTGTCTGTCCAATTTCAAACGGGGCACCAATAGCATTTGACGAGTGTCGGTCCATAAATTTTCAATGGTGTGAAGCTTTTTTCATTAAGGAATTCGTTTTTAATTGAATTTCTTTGGGAAATATTAAAATACATTAAAAAGGGGAATTTGCTTGATTGATTCTTGAGCGTGGAAAGCCGGAAAATATATCTAGGCTTAAGCTAAATATACATATATTTAAAATCTTCAAGCAATTTGTTTAGCATTCCTTTTTTAATGAGATTTATATGTTAAATAATTTAAAAAGTAAATATCAAAGATACTGAGAGGAACAAGTACATATCTACATCTATAATTCCCTGAAAAGATTTAATTTTAATTTAATTTTAATATAAATTAAGACTTAAAGACATGGACATAAATCGATTTAAAATCGAAATTTTCATACAAAATCTTAAGAAACTTTGATTGTTTTCTAGTTCTAATTACAGCTTTAGTTTACGTCTTGCGGTGTTGCTTTATAATCAGAGATATTCTTTTTTCTTTTCCCTACGTTTTGTGTATTTTGTTAACGTATAAAATATTATATAAAATTAAAATAATTTAAAATTCCCCCAATAACCTTCTTACAAAACCTGATATTAATATCTTAAACTAATTAGTATTTGCCTTTTCACATTTTACAATCGATTATAAGGGCACACATCATAACTTCTTTATTGCTTGAATGTAACATTCATGCCGTGTGAAGGTTGGAAAAATGAAAAGCATTTCCCCAACTCCCCACTCCCACTGCCACCGCCAAGGGTCGCCCAGGCCATGTGTCATGCATTATGTCATGAAGGAAGGTTCGTTCTACTCAGAAATTCAGCATGCTCCAAGGAATCTAAATCAAAATGGGGGGACTTCCCCCCGTGGTCCCAGCTTGCGAGGCATAATGCAATTTTGATGTTGTGTAAGCGCTGCTCTTAGCCCATCATCTATGCTAATTAAGTTAATTAAAAAGTACCAGCAAAGTATTTGCACTTGGCCAACTTCACGTCATAATCAAAGTGGAGGCGGCGTCGCATCGAATGGAAAATGAAGCCCAAGTCATGTCAAATGCTCTTAAAAAGCCAGAGTCGCCCCTTCCCCCCCCAGACAGATACTGGATATGATGATGACGATGCCCAGGCGAATTGGAGGTGGAGATGACTGGCTGCTGCTGCTGGAGATGACTATGTTGCCTTCCTCCACACAGTGGAGTGTCTTTATTTAAAAACGAAGAGAACGGAGACGAAAAAACGGGGCCAATTATAAGCTTCATCATTAATTTGAATAAAATTAATTCTCCCAAACACACAGAGACCCACACTGCCGCACCGAGATGGAAAATGCCACAAAAGAAATGTGCCACAAAAAGAGAAATGTGTCCAACAGAAGGAGCTCAGGGCAAGGAGGAGCGAACGAGGAACGGGGGCGGGCGGACGGAATGACAGCAGACGGTGGCAAATAAAACATTTAGGCGGAATTATAATTTTACTTTGCTTATTTATAATTTACGTTTTAAATGTGAAACACCTGACAGCTAAAGAGAATTTATGTTTGCATGTTTTCCATTAATTTATTTTTCCGAGGCGCACCCCGGCCAAGGAAACTGCCAAGACTCCAGCCTCGAACTGCACGAAAATGCACAGCAGGAGGGCAGCGGGACGGGAGGACATAAGGACGGGACTCCAGGGTGTCGAAGGAGACCGAAGGAGGAGCCAGAGGACGGCCACATTTTGCTATCACGTTTGGACTATAAAACAGGCCAGCCCGCGCCAGGCAACAAGGCAGCCCCCGAGCCGTGCTGATGATGTTGTTGATGACGTGGAGCGCCGCTGCATAGCAGCCGCCAAAAAATGGCAAACGGGAGGCAACCCAAGACACCCAAGTCCCAGTCAGAAAGGAGGAGCATTCCACTAGAAAAAAACAAGTAGATTGATTGGGGGAAAAATATAAGCCCCATCATTATAGTTTACAGGGGAATTACTTTCAATAAGAGGCGCCGCCGATGTGGAGCAAAAGGATATAAGGGAATTTTTAAAATATTACTTCAAATGGGGTTTTGGCCAAAAGAAAATTTTGATAAATTATTAAGACATTTAAAACGAAAGACATTATTTTTTGTAAACAACTAAAGTAAAGAATTTTCAATTTTAAAGAGGGAAAAATCAATAAAACAATATTAAAACTCTCCCTAGACTTTAACTATTTACTATTAAACAAATTTCTTTAAGTGCAGCAATGCCACAGACACAAAGACCCAAGAAAACGGAGTCGGAGACGTCTCGACGCAGTGCAAAAACTTGTCAAGTAAATATAAACGAAATATGTGGCACGGCACCCGGCCGGGTCCGTTTCGTTCCGTTCCGCCTCTACTTGCTTTATTTTATTCCCATTTTATTATTATTTTCACCAGGCCAAAAAGACGCAGACGCCGGAGCAGCAGCAGCAGCAGCACCAGCAGCAGCACACATAAAAAATATTTTTATGCAACATTTTTATGATTTCCGTCTGGCTGCGACAGCGCGGCATGGGCACAAAGAAACTTTGCCCAGTGACAGAGCGTGCGGCACACGGTCCGTTCACCATTCTGTTTCCGATTGCGCCGATTCCCAAGTCCAGGCCATCTCCTTCACCTGGTTTCAATTAAAAGACACTTTTCTTTTATGTGACGGCTTATTTCTCATTACGTTTGCCATGTTCTTTGTTTTTATTTTCATTGGAATCCGGTTCTAGGATGCCCGCCCCATCCACCTCCCAAGTCCAAGACCAACCCGACCCTCTGGTTCGCAATTGAAATTGGAAAATTTTGCGACTGCTGCTGTGGGGTTGGCGGCTGGTGGTGTTGACGGCCGCTTTCTGGCGGGGCGACACGGTGCGAACGGAATGGATGGGATGCGTTCGCTCCCTTGTCTCACTTCATCAATCATTAATTTCGTTTATTTTTAGTGAAAATAATCACTTTGGGCAACATATGTGACCGAGCAGAGTTTCGCATGTGCTCGCTGGGCTGGGATAGGGTGGAATGGGGTGGACTTTGGCAGAAGCTTGGCGTGAGGGTAAGAGCATGACAAAGAGTCTGGAAGATGCGCATGGTCCAAAAAACACCTCCGTGCAATTATCAAATGGACTGGGGTTGCGTGTAGCTCTCCTTCGGTTAGGTTAATGTGTGTGAAATGACTTTATTGGTTTTTCAGGTGGTCTGGCCCTGGGTAAATGATGGCCTTGGCTCATGCCACGCTCTATTATGGACACATGTGTCCCGTTTGCTAAGGGTAGTCTGGGGGAGTTAAGTGCGACTTAGATGGTATAATATAGCAAGCAGTTCCTTAACCCCCTCATGGAATTACCCAGGGCAAGGCGGAACAATTAGGCAGAACACAATTTGGTCAAATTGATCGATAATAGATACTAAAGGGGATATGGAACTGCAAATATAAAGCTGCTTTATAGGTCGATTTTCTGTCATTAAAGCGGTACATTTTCTGCGTCATTATATTTTGGAACTGAATAATATTTCAATATATAAAGAACAAAAATATATATTCTACAAGATTCATTAAGCATTTGTTTAAGCAGTTGGTTCTAACTTTTAAGACCTTTTTTAAGGTTTAAAATATTATTTGGCCCTTTTAATGTGAAGAAATTATTTTCATTAGCTATTAAACATAATTTTTATTAATTTGCAAAGCCTAAAAACTTCAAAATAAGCTTTGTTCTTACAACAAATTCGTTTTCCACCTATCTCTAATAAAAAATAGCTTCCCCTGATGTTAATTAGAGCAAAATGTGCATATGTAGTTAGTTTGTTGTCAGCTTGACTATATTTATGACATTTTTATCTTTTTTTATACCCTCGTTTATGTGAGACATCTGTCTCGCCGAATCCCCAACGGCTTGCTGACTGGCTACCTTTCACAACTTATCGTGCCTGTTGTCAACTTTTGCAACCGTGTCGTCCACTGCCACTTCCACTGAAATACGTAAATCCTTATTCACTCCAATGACTAAGAGGCATTTTCTTATCTGGATGCGGAGCAACGAACTAAGCAATAAATATAAATAGAGAATTTTCACATCGGGTGAGCTAACAACAACAACCAGCACACCACACTCGCACTCGCACTCACACTCACTTCCGAAACCCACACGCACCTCGAGGTGAATTAATCAACAACTCTGCAGCCGCAGCCGTAGCCGGAGTTACGTCCCTTAGTAATTCCCCTAATGCAATACATTTCCGTTGTGCTGCGGGCTGTTATCTGGTAAAACCCGTGCTTATGCATCGATGTACCAACATGATTTCTATCTATGCGTCGATAACATAAATATGACGGCTGGTCAGGAGGACCAGCAGGGGGAGAGGAAGTGCAATTGCAGTGCGCGCACCTCATTGAACTTTTCAGACAAACACAATTTGTCCGATAAGGAAAAAAGCGTCTACACGACACCCTCGGAAGGGGGGCGGGCGGACTGGCAGCAGTGCCACAGTGCTCCGAAGGGGGGCGGGGCAGTCGAACGGCGCGCGCACTAATGGCCACCATTAATAATTGAAAAACTGAAACAGTTGAGCATGTGAGCGCAACTGAAGGATGATGGCGCTACGTGGGGGGGCGACGGACGGGCGAGGACGGCTAGGTGGATGTCGGAGGTTGGTTTCTGCTTCGGTGGTGAGGGAGGCGGAGGGTGACAAAAATCTATAACCAAAAAAGTTATGAATAAGCGAACGACAACGAGTGGAGAGCAACGATGGCGAGTCTGTACACGGTGCAAAAAAGTGATATTCGTGCTGGAAGATTACGTAGTTATGATAATGACTCGAGTATATGTATATTCAAAGCAACTTTTTTACCCCACTTAAAATGGATTTTTCTTAGCTTTAACGATGCCCAACTAGTTATTATTTTTAATAGGAAACAAAGCCTTAAATTAGATTTTATATAAGTTTTAAAGATTGGTTTTAGATACTCTTTTTAAAGCCACGTTAGGAATATATTTGTGCTCTTAGAAATCATTTTACTATAATTTATCGAAATATATTTATATTAAAATGTTTTTAATACTTTTTTAAGTAATAAAATTGTGAGATTGTGGTTAAATAAAAATGTTTCTTCGCTTTTTTTTATCATATTTAAGTCTCTGTATTTTATGATCTACATATTCGTTATTTATGATAAACTTCAATCTTTCTTTTATAAAACCTATTTTTAAGAAAACTATCCCATTAAGTATACAAAATTTTTTTTTGAAGTTAAGAAATTACAAAAAAATCAAACAATTATGTCCGATTTTTGTATGAGTTCCCCTTGTCATATTTTTTGCAATTAAATCAATATTTTATCTCTTAATATCGATTAAATCTTGAAAATTATAAAGTATTGTAAGCTGTAATATGTTTTATTTTAACTATAATCTATATCTTAATTTTTTTTGTTCGGTGTACAAACCTGTTCTATGCTTTCGTTGTTGTTGTTGTTGGGGCTGTCGCTGTTGTTGCTGTATCTGCAGCTATAGTTGTAGTTGTAGCTGTAGTTCATGGCTAGCTGATGATGCTGCGGCGCTGCAGCGACGCTAACGCTGACGCTGACGCTAACGTCGGCGTCGACGACGGCACGGCGACAATGTTGGAGCTGCTCTTCTTCTTCAGCGTTCTACCCGTTCTCCTGGTTTTACCCGTTCTTCGTGTTGTCTCCAACGAAAATGCAGCCAAAGGGGGAATCGCGTGCGAAACGCAGCCAACCAGCATTGGAAAATTTACAATTCCTTTATGTTTCTTTTCTTTTTTGGAATTTCTGCCACTTCTGCTGCTATATGGTGCTGCTGCTATGATTTTTCGTCCAATTTTCCGCTGCAGGGCAGCCACCAGAAAGCACACGAAGCGAACCGAAACTGAGACTGAGACGACGGCGACTCCGTTTGGTCGTGCGGTCGTGCTGTTCGCAATCGCAGAATCGGGGAAAATCGGGGGAAAAATATTGGAGCAAGGTGTTTCCAAACACACACACTCGCACACACACTCTCGTCTCGCACAGCAGCTGCGGCGAAGTGGCGAATTCGCCGGGGTTCTGCGCAAATGCAAAAATTTGGAGAGTCGAGCTAAAGTCGCAGCCTTCTGAGCATTGTTGTTGTTGTTGCTGGTGTGGCTCCACCACCGTTTGCACCGTTATATTGCGCCTGCCGCTTTGTTTGTGTTGGTGAGCCTCCTCTCTCAGGGACTCTCCCGTCTCCCGTCTCTCTGCTCTCCTCGCTCCCCACAGAGCCTCTGTGCCAATCCCCCTCGCCAAGTTATTGGGGCTTAGTAGACACTTTTGTAGCAAACCAGACAAAGTCGTTGTGTTTCTTGCACATTTTATTGATATTAATTAATTGCGAATCAAGCTAGCAAGCCGCACTCATAGGCCGCGACACGCGACGCACACACACGCACTGCGCTCGTTCAAGGTATACACCAAATTCTGCACACACACGTACACTCGGCACTCAGTTTCTTTATGCTTTTTGCAGTTCTATTATTCCGTCTTATTTATTTCTCTCCAGAGCCTGGCAATTGGAATTTCGAACTGATTTTCACTTGGTCAGTCTCGCTCTGCTCTTTGTTTTATTGAATTTTCACACAGCTCCACACACAGCTCGGGCGAGAGACGCTCGCTATCGGCAGCGGCGAATGGGAGAGCGCTGAGCGCAGCAGCGAAAAGCCAGCTTCTGCTGCAATACACACCACCTACGAGCTAGGGAAATTGTATCTATGGGATGTGTGTATCTTCTACGCGGCACGCGCGATACGTCCGCACGGTTCAATTTTCGGAGAGAAATTGATAGATACGTTTTTTGGGCCCTCGGTGAGAGTATCTCGAAGTGCGTCAGATACAAGTGACCGTCTCTTGGTGGCATCAAAACGCCATGGAACTGCAGAGAATGCACTAAAATATACCTCTAATTAAAGACGTCACGGGGTGGAAATTTAAACTTACTTAAACTTATTCCGATAGATGGCGCTGTTGATAGTACTTAATCAATTTTATCTATCCCTTATCCTTTAAGTGAAAAGAATAAAAAATTAATTTATTTTAATCATAAAAATATTATAAGCCGAAAAGTATTAATGTTTACTCGGTACATTCGCAATACAATGCTTAATAATGAAAATATTTTATAAAATATGATTCCTCCATTAGCTTACCTTACCATCTGTATAAATATTACTAATGGTACACAAAGCAATATCATTCCGTTCATTATTGTTTCTATAATGAATCATTTAAAGTATAGGCCACCTTGTCCTAAACAGTTTACAGACTCAACAAAAAATATTTATAATCTTAGAAATAAAAATAAATATTAAAATAAATCAGTAAAAGCAAACCATTAAATCATTTTAATGAGAATATCTTCTTAATGATGTTATGTTAAGATACAAATATTTTTTGGTCACATTTTCTTTTGCACAATAAATTTAAAACAACAGAATAAAACTAAATAAGAAATTCTAGTTTCCAAAAAAATATTTCAGATTTTTGTATATACATATTTGATATGGCATTATCCATTTATTTAAGTATTTTGATGGTGAGACTAAATCTCTTAAAACATTCTTGAAAGTTCATATAATTTCTTTTCTTTTTATTTAAGCGATCACATACTTTTAGCAGCCGTTCTCTTAATGCAAACAAATGCGTGCAATACCAAATTAATATGCCGCACTTAAAGAATTTATGAGACACATTTCAAGGGTCTGGAAAGCTGATTCAGCTTTTCTCTCATTCCTCAGTTCTCGATCTTTTTGCTTGGACATCGATTTGTGTAAACAAGACACACAAAGTTTACCCGAAGAATTAACAGAATCCCTCTCATTGTATGCGGTATCAATTTACGAACTTGCCATGGAACAGAAATAACAAAGACTTGTTGATATTAGCGTTCGTTGACATACTGAGAACGCATAATCAAAGTATCTGTTTATTGCCACTTAGTGCCCTTGGAATAACCCATTTCTTGGGTTGAACTGATTCATCATATTCTATATGTATGCATGTCTCATGTATTAAATACATTTTCACGAACTTCATTTGACTTACCTTGTTTATATAAAACTTTAAACGAAAATAAACAAATAAAACGATATAATACCGAACATAGAACACGTTAGTCGACATTCAAATCAGTTTTATGAAATTAGAACCATTTCTCGTTTCAAATTAATGAAGTATTTAAAAGTTCACCAGGTTTTACTTAGAAATCTAGTTCAAATTGCTTGATGTTTGTTTTTCTTACCTGGTATATGTAACGTAGAGTTTCTATATCTATGTCTTATAACTTTTATAGAAAAAACCATACTTATATTTTAGCATATGAACCCTTTAAATTTATAGACCTGTCATCTACAGAGAGTAAGAATTCCTATTAATGATAATGTTATTGTTTTAGAGCAAGTGTTGAAATATAGCTTAAAATATATAAAATATTTGGAGAATGGAATGGCTTCAATGAACAATCCTCGTAGTCTACGGCTTTTCACTGGTCTCTGCAAGGGGATGATTGAGGGCGTCGTGATTGTGCTGTTGATTTTTAATGATTAGTTCTCCAGTTACTGAGCAGGTAATGATTCGAGCAGCGCAGCGCATATATCGGTTCCGGGCACATAGCCAATACGTCTTGGAGCCCCGCGAGTTGTTGCGGTAATACTCGTAGCCGCCCATTAGAAGTTTGGGTTTCCCCTTCGTGCCCTTGACAATCATGATGCCTTTCTTGCGGATAATATCTGCAAAGGAAGAGAAACAAAATTATGATAAATTAGTATGAGTTCTTAAAAAACACCAAATAAATTACATATTAAGGTTAGCTTACAGTCACTTGTTAGAATTCTTAATTTATGTTTCTTCAATTTATATACTAAGTTTATTTAAAAAGTCTTTATTGGTTTATTTTGGTTTAACTATTGATAAAATATACATGCTGAGGCAATCGGGCATTTTGATTTTTTTACACTCTATCTTGATATTTGCCTCTCTGGTCAGAGTTTATGCGAGTGCTTGGAAAATTTCAGACGGTACACCTCCTGACCACTCTTCAGGACATGCGTGGTGGCCCGGACCTTGCAGTTGGCACTCCGATAGCGAGAGCAGCGCCAATTGATGCTGCTCTTCAGCTTGCGATCCATCACGAACTCGTGCTTATCGATGACCAGCTTACGCTTCTTCTTGCGGGTGCAGCTAAAAGTGGCCAAACGGGCAATATCTGCAAGGTAAGAGCACAGTGGATTAGTGATATAAATAAGAGTGTTTGAGAAATAAGCTGGAAACTTAAAAATTTATGTTAATTACACTGTTTAAATGGTTGGGCTTAATTTAAGTTTATTTTGCTGTACATGAGTTTTGCTTAAATAAATGAAGAGATCTTGTCATGGTTTTTTTCGAGATCGTAAATAAAATCAAAAGATAAAAAACATCTGAGAATAATTAATTAAAAACTGCTTAGATTTTTACAAATCCCCAATTATTCCACAGAGATAATGTTGATGGACTGCCTCCTCCCTTGGCCACATGGCTGGTGGTTGTGACTGCTCGAGTGCACAATCCGTCCCTGCAGGGTATGGACTCTGCCGTGGCACTTGATTTGCGTGGTGTACTGGGTGCAGCGCCAATAGGTCTTGTTGTTAATACACTTTTCGCGAACGTAGGAGAAGTTTCGGTGGATGAGCTGGACACGTCCCTTTTGGCTAACCACATAGCCAAATTTGTGGCCTAAAAAGTAGATGAAAATGTAATTGATTAGTAGGAGATCATGATAATCTAAAATTAGGCAATGAGAACAAGTTTTCGAGGAGTTATTAGTTTGGCCTTAGTGATGAATTTTGCTTGCATTTATTCTTGCATTCTTAATGAAAATGATCAACTTTTCCGCTCGTCTCTAATGTACACCTAATGCTAACTAGACATCGTGCGAGGCCAGATCGTGCAGCTCCTCCTCGTGCAGATCGAAGTTGACATCGCCGTCGACCTCCATTTCGCAGTCCATCTTCGCGACCATTTGGCGCGTTTCCCGCAGAGTTTGGGCCTTGCTGGAGCTGTACTTGTTCCGCTTAAGCTCCGCATGCATGTGCTCCGCCTTGTTGATTATGAACTTGGGCGGCGTCTCCTTCAGCATGGTAATGCGGGCGGGGCACTTCAGCTTCTTGGTGGCCATCGAACTGCAGCGCCACAGGATCTTCTTCTTGTTCTCGCTCATGATCAGGAAGCGAATGCCATTGGCCATGATGGCGGGTCGACCGCGAAGCGATTGGGTGAAGAAGACCAGCACGTCCTCCGGATTGGGAACCTCATCGTTGGCCAGCACAACTGCAATATTTTTTGGGTGGAAAGTAAAAGAAAGTGATTAGTTGTGGTCTAAACTTTTAAAATTTATAATTAAGTCTTAGTAAATTGGACAATCAGGCAGGCAGGCTCTACGTATGTTTCTTTCAGTTTTATTTTTAAACTCTTAAATTACATATCGAAAAGGTGCGCCATGCTCTGGGGCAGGCTCATCACGTTGGACACCACCGGAGTCCTCATTCCCCTGGCAGTGACCTTTTCTTTGCGCTTCGGCCGGATGTGACAGTGCTCGTGGATCTGCCGGAAATCGTTGCTATCCGTCTTGCTCATGCAGATGAGCACCGGGCACTTGGTGTGACGATAGTACCAATGGCAACGCCAGTACAGATTCGTGCGGTTTGTATTGTTCCTGAAGAACTTCATGCCGTCCAGCCAAAGCAGCTGGCCGCCGCGCTTGGATTGCGAGAACTGAATGTTTGGATTGTTGCCTCGATACTGTCCATGGCCGTAGTCGATATCTGAAAGCATAGCAGAAATAGCGGGAAAAGTAAGTTAATAAATTATTTTAAACCATTTTAAAGAGAAAAAAAAACTTAACGGATTTGGTTTGTTGAACTTATTTTTAGACATTGAAAAACGTTGTACAGTCTTCGGCTTTAATACATAGAATTCACACTCTCTTATATATCGACTTAGTGGTAAAAACAGTTTCTAGTCTCGGCTACAGGTCCAAGTTCCCCCCCAGCTTTGACTTTATTTCGGTCAACGGTGGGGGCCCACGAAGAACTGGCTCTCTCCTCGCAGCGGCCTCAGCCTCCTCGGGCTCATCATCGTCGTGGCTCGCCCACTCCACGGGTGGCGATAGCTTGGTCTCTCCGCCCTGCGGCAGCGGCTTTATCATAATGTCATTGCTCTCCGTGTGCTGGTGCTGGTGGCACAGTCGCAGAATCAGCGAGGACTCATCGTGAATGGCTATGGCGGGGCAGCGCTCCTTGTAGTAATTCCGGCACTTCCAGTACTGCAAATGGCCGCGCTTCTTGTTCCTAAAAAAGCGGAAGCCATTGATCACCAGTAGCTTGCCGCCGTTCTTCTTGGAGTCCGCAAAGTCAATGTGAAAAGCTGCGGAACGAAAGAGAAATTCCTGATTAGTGAGAGTCAATATGTGGCTGCACTTTGCATGCTCCTAACTTTTAACTGCACAACAATTTCCAGTTTGTATTTAGGGGAAAACTTTGATTTATTTAGAGGCTAACGCTTGGACAGTATGCGCTTAAATGTAATCCTAGGACGACTCCACGGAGAGCGTCTTCTTCTCTCTCTTGATCAGGGCGGGCATGCTGACGTTGCTGGGAAACTTCCGGCTGTGGTCGTGCTCGTAGGTGCTCTTGATGATGCGGGCCTGGGCATGTTTGTCCAGAGCGGTGACCACGCGCGCTCGACACACAGTCACGTCCTGTAGGATGGGGTAAAAGAGAATTTATAAGACAATGCTATATATGATTTTTGATTTAAATATATGCATTGAAACGGACTGTAAATAATGTCTTTAAATTTGACTTTACTTATCTGGCATACAAAATAAAATGGTTCTAACTTTAGTCAATATCTTAAGAATATTTATTTATTTAATTTTTTTTAACTAATCGTTGTGCTTTTTGAAAATTATTAAACATTTTCACATTTTTTAATATGTATAATAATTTTGTATTTATTTTTTATTATGTATATCCCGTTTCTTAGGAATATTTTGTCAAAGTTTAAAAAAAAAATCACGAAATTGTGCGTAAGGTCATTTGGTGTTTAATTTATGAAAATCATAAATTTAAAGCGATAACTCACAATCTACTAAACCACTCGTTTGAAATGTTGCACATACATTTTTCAACTAATTTTTAATTTAATTATATTTTTTATGTCACTTTTTTTCAGTATAAGTATATATATTTTTTTTAATTTTTAAAAATTTTCAAAAATGTAAAATTAGAATTAAAGTTATTTTAACAAAGAAATTAATGTTTTCCCCAATTAAAAATTATCAATTATCTACTTTAAATCATTCTAAATTAAATTTAACATTTTTAACCTATTGAAAGGATAAAATATGATTTAAAAATGTTTACTTTGTACTTTTAATTAACTCATACATTTTTAGACAAATAAAAATACAACAAAATTCTAAAACAATTGCATTATCCCCCACAAAATGTTTTTAAAAATTTAATTGTTAAGCTAATTTTAGCCGTTTTCCCACTTAATTTTTTTTTTAAGAGGCTTATTTTGCACCAAATTTTCTATTATTAAAACATTTATTTTAAATATCAATGTAATATATTTTTTTAGAATAAATTCTACTAGCACTCACCTTTCTCGAACAGATCCAGTAGGTGCGAGAGGCCGAGCATCGATTCTTTACGAACTTCTCATTTTGGAAGAGCAGCACGGTCCTTCCCCGTTGTCCCGTCCCGAAAACAGCCAGTTCTGCAAAGATTGAGAGAGTGATTAGTTAGCATTTGAAATATCACTAGGCCTGTGATTCCTGTAGGAACTGTTGAATGGATGACAACTATAGAGGTAGCTTTTGAACGGAAAATAGTATGTGTGTTTATTGTATTGTTAATATGCATTAAAATAAGTAACGACGACTACACGTGGTTGTGCACGCCGGAAATGGCCACGTAGGTGGGCTTGTCCTTGTGCGTGATCATGTAAACGCTGCAGTTCATCCGCTTCTTTACACAACTCCAGTAGATGGTGTCTTCGTAGTTGGCCTGGCGGCGATAGCGATTCCCGTTATAGATGAGAACATCACCGGAACGGGTTCGCTCATAACGAATGCGATCCCAGTCGTCCAGAGTGCGGACGCAGCTCTGCTTGGTGGCCAGACCACAACGGATACGTTGACGTCCCGATCCCTTAGTTTTTGGCAAGAAACTCTCGTTGCCATAATCGCCGAGGATGCTGGGATCGAGTTCGGTGAGAACTGCAATATAGAGAAGAACAATGGATGTAAGGTTAGTATATGTAATTATATATTACAAGAGAAAATAAATAAAAATAAATAAAAAGCATAAATGAAACATAACAACAAAGCAATTAAATTGTATTTTTATAGGCATAACTCACCCAAGTTTAGGGAAATCGTTCAGGCTGCCTAACCTTAAATACAATCATTTAAAATAAATCATTTATTTAGCATACAAACTAAATTAAATACTGGCTAACTTTTATACATTTCAGCCCCTAGCTTAGTCTAATATTCGCAAGTTGAACATGCCCCAAGCTTGTTCCAATCTTCCATCTACGAATGATTATGCACCCCACTGAGCGCGTAGCGGGATTGACCGTTCGGCATGATGTGCGTGATGACTCGAGAGCGGCATTGCTTGCGCCATCTGCTGCACTTCCAGTAGACTTTATCCTTGTAGGAGGCATTCCTCAGGTACCGATGCTCGCCACAGTGCAGGACACAGCTGCCAGCCGGCGTCCGAATGTATTGCACATCCACCGGTGTCTTGGAGAAGCGTGCACGCTTTTGCATCGGCTGTGATTCTGACATTTCTATCACTTCGTAGGTAACTAAAATGGCAAGAAAATGAAAAGTATTAGTTGTGAATAAATATCATTGTTGCCCATTTGAGCATTTTCAATTAAATTTCATCTTAACAAAGTGTCTGGCTATAAGTAAAACGTTTATTATACTTTTACACATAAGAAATAAAAAGTAAGGAGTCTCGATTTAATTTAATCGCTGCATATCCTCGATGCTAATGCTTATCGCTCCCAGCTCCAAGGAGTATTCCTCCTCTTCCTCCTCCGACTTAATTTCTGACATCTGATGTTTTGTGATCCCTGAGACCAACGATTTTTCGGCTCTAGGCTTAGTCGTGCTGCGCGTCCTGGACACTATCGATGGGCCAACGGACGACAGCCGCTTCTTTCGGCCAGTGTTGTGGCAAGTGTGATAGCAGGACTCCAGCACAATCTTGTGTACGCCGTCAACGACATTGGTAACGACGCGAGCATTGCATTTAGTGCTGCCCTGCAATAGGAAATAGTTAAAAAATCAAAGCATATTAATTACAAACCTATTATAGTTATATTAACAAATGAATTAGATAGCAATTGTGTAATGTTTCTGATAATATTCATTATTTTAAGTTAAAATTTAATATTTTCTAATAATAAAAATTATAAAATTCAAGATAGATTCTCTTTTTTTTTTAATTTAATTAAATTCTTTTATTCACTTTTAATACAAAAAAAATGTTTATGTTTCCGATAATATTGATTATTTTAACTTCAAATGCAATATTTTCCAATAAAAATTATAAAATTCAAAATAAATTCTCATTGTTTATAAATTTAATTAATTTGTTATTTACTTTTAATACAAGAAAAAGTTGTATGTTTCCGATAATATTGATTATTTTAACTTCAAATTCAGTATTTTCCGATAATCGTAACAATTTTAAATTTTTACATTTAAACACAAATTATAAAATTTGTATAAATAAATAAATTTGTATTTAAAAAAAAAATTATAATTCCTTTTAT
>JAEIIJ010017675.1:0-13434 GCA_018904815.1 Drosophila ogumai | reverse complement strand
AGAATTTGATTATAAATTAATAATACACTTCCCAATAATGTTCGTTAAACTTTATTATTTAATGCGTACATTACATATTTTTAAGCATTTATTTTTTAGCTAATTGAACATCTCATTACCCTAGGGGACATTTCTTCTTTACTGGGTGGTTTAGTGGGTGCTTTTATTTTTTTGGGTAGGGCATCCTCTTTTGGTTGGTTTAAGCCATCGTTGCTTAATGGATAAATCCCAGGAGCAGCTCTAGGGATACTCTGGTTGGGTAAATCCAAGCTATTAAGTTGTAGACTCATTTTAGCGATTTTATTATGGGCTCCGTCATAAAAGGTTACTCTATATATACTTATAAAAGCCGGAACAACTTAATTTAAGTATGGCAAATGAATTTATTTAGGTCTTTATCCTATGGTTCGTTTAAATTCAAAGTCGGAACTCAATTGCTTATTTGTATTTTTCTTAAGAACTCAGCTTTCGTGAAACACAGGCGTAATAACTGCATTAAGCATCGAAAATTAATTTTTTAATGTCGTTACGCAATGATTTGTTAAAGATCTAAGTTGAAAACAAACATTTTAAAGCAAGGATTTTCTTGCTCTCATATTTCTTTCATTTTTTAAGGATTAAGCAAATATACATAAAACAATTTAAAATATTGCCTTTCATGCAAAAAAAAATCCGTTACAAAGTCCTTCCTCAGCTGCATTTACTTATGCACATTTCGAGACTGCAACAACCACCTTCTGCACATTTACTTGAGCTTCCTGGCACCCCTTCGAGCCGCCTTCGTTTATCAAACAACCCCTACCTTAAGGAGTCCGTTAAGAAATTGGTACAAAATTAATATTTAGAGGGACAATGTACCGGACATTGTCCACTCCGAAGGGCGAACGTGAGAACCTCTTTATCGGCCGGATTTCGGTTTAAATTTCTTGACTTTTCTCTGAGATCGTAAATAAATTTGCATATTTTAACAATCTCCGTTTCTCATTCATTAACAGCTCGCCAGGAAAAAATCTCGCCGAGTAATTGATGTAATTTTGTGGAAGGAATTAATTGAGCATAGAACATTTACATGTCTGCTGAGGCAGAGATAAGGGTGGCTTTTCAGGTAAAGAAATATGTAGAAATGGAAAATGGAAAATGAAAACGAATGGTATATCGATTTCGTTTCGTTTTGCTTGTTCTGTAATATAATTTCACCATTGGTTATGGCCAATTTAGCAGGTAATAGTGCCTATTAGACATTATTGTCTGAACACCTGTGTGTCGGCTAATGATTCGCATCAATATTGACGTTTTCAGGCTGATTTCTGAAGCATCCGAAAATCTCAAAGGTGTAACGTACACAAAAAGTGACGAATACTCACTTTTGCTTTCAATCATTTCGCCGGCAAGTGAAAGTTCCCATTGTGGACTGACTTCTTTCTACTAATTTTTTGCCAAGCGAGACTCAGGTGAGGAGGTTTAAGGTGAGGAGTGCTTAAGTGTCTAAATTTAGTTATGATTATTGCGGTTAAAAAGTCAAAGATTAACCTGAGGTCACGTGAGACTTTCTTTACAATTTTAAAACAAAAGTAATTCGAATTCTCTCTAGGAAATAAATGTTATGTTTCTGTCATTGAATTGTAATTTCACTTTTCTCACACTTATTTAGTTAATCCACACATTTCCCCCACACACAAGTTCCCAGCTCGGTGGCTATGCAATATTTCACACATAATATCTGGTAAAAAAAAGGTATATATTTATATTTAGATAGTCGAACTCTCAATAGTTTCGATGCAACAATGACTCTGCATTGTGGGCTGCGCGTGAAAGTGTTGAAAAAACTTGAAAAATGCATTCAAATGGATTTGCAATTAATTGTTGTAAATTGCTTGTGTGTTTTTGAGTTTTTATCTGTCTTTATTTTGTGTTTCAATATTTATTTCTTATGCATTTATTTGGTTTAAAAATTGAGAGAGGGAGGGTATACAGCATTTTTGGTGGGTTTTAGTGGCTTATAGGGGATTTCATATAATGGGTTTTTTATGGTTTTCCAAAGATGAAAGCTGTAGCTTCCAAAAATTAAACAAATTCGAGGTTGTTTAGTGATTTTTTTTATGGGATTTTGTTGTATTATGAGGATTATTCTTGATAAGTTTTTATAAATAAAAACAGTCATCAGTAGCTTCACCAAATAACGAATTTTACGGGGTATTTTGTGTTTATTTTTGATGGGATTTTGTATAGTATTATATATTTTTCTTTTACGAAAACCCTAATTAAAATTAAGCAAATAAAACTTGGTGATTTAAACACCACCAGCTTTTCCCACTAAATGTAGAAAATATATATTTCAAATAAATTATTTATTAGTTCATATTTTTACATTTTACTTATTATAAATATATATTTTTAAGCTCAAATTTCAAGCTATTATTTTATTTTATTTTTAAACCCCCATTAATAATCCTAAATATCAAATCGTGATCTTTTAGGGTAATTTATTTTCGGCTTAAGTTGATTTCTTGTTTTTTGTATGGCATTTGCTTGCTTGTAGCTCAGAGATTTATGTTTGGGCCATTGGCGAATTTCGTTTTGGCCAACTTTCTAGCGTGAGGCGATGGCAAGTATTTGCTGCAGCCTACGGCTTACACTCGCAGCTAATGCTAAGGCCCCGCAGACCCTCTCTGTGCGTGTCAATATCTAATTAGCGCAGATACGTAGCACTCGCGGACTTACATAATCGAATCAGACAATAGGGCGGGGCGGGGATGTTGCATTAATTATGTGTTGGGCCTTACACAATGCCCATATCTACTTATTAGAGTTGCATATATGTATGTACAGGGGTCTTTGGAGGGGCGGTGGAGGCGTGGTACTCACCATGGAGGCGGATTTCTGTTTGGCGAAGGCGCGATGATGCGCGGAAATTGGTTCGCTAACCACACTTCCGGTGTCCATAATGGGGAAAAGCTATACAGTTTTAAATCGGATGCAGATCGGTTTTGGGTCTGGAAAATAAAGAAAATAATGTATTAAGATAGAAATAGATTTAAGTAAAAAGGAAATGGAAAAAGCTAAAGGAACAAATTATTTTAAAAATACCAAATATTAAAAATATTCAAGATAAAATATTATAACATATTTTCCTATAACACATTTATATATTTATTATAGAAAATGAGGAGAACTTTATAAGAAAATGTTGGAAAAACTATTTTAAAGGCAAAATATTATAAATATTAATGGTAAAATATAATAAAACATTTTTCTATCCCTCATTTATTTGTAAATCAAAGTAAATGGATAAAACCTTCCAATCAAAGGTTGTGTAACATTTAAGGTAAAATATTGTATAAAATAGTTATATGCCTTATTTATTTTGTAATATAATAAAAGCTATTAAAATCCCTATATAAACCTCTAGCTCCCAAGTAAATCTATGAACTTGAAGGTAGCTACCTCTGCAGTTACAATTATAGCCCCCAGAAAATCCATATAGTCACGGTGTTAACCTCTTTAACTTGTCAGTTATAAATCTTCAGCTGAACTTTGAACTTATAGCGGACAGCTATAGTCCTAGACACCCAGTCAAAGTCACTTTAATTTCGCGTTCCGCTTGGCAAAGCAAAAACAATTGGTGGCTGCAATTTTCGGTTCGTCGGCTTTAACAACTTTGGCACGTTACATTTGCCAGTTTAATTAGCCCTTCGAGTTCAGAACCAAACAGAGTTCAGCCTCAGACACTTCTTCATTCATATTTCAAATAGGGAAAAAATAAGGAAAAGGAAATATACATATATTATATGCAAATGAGACGCACTTTCGGTGGTTGCGGGGAAAAAGAAAACGCATTCGATATGCAGATTTGCACAGCCGCAAGATACTCACACACACACACTTGGGGAGACTCTTTTCGAGGAGATTGTATCTGCATCTGGCGGATGAGGTTGCATAGATCACATTACTTAATGTGCCGGCAACATTTCCCTCTTTTCTGGCTCTTTTCACTTGTTTGTTTGCTTGCTTATATATTTTTTTTTTTTTGTTAGATTTTTTTTGTTGCCTTTGTCGGCCTGCAAAGACAAAGCATTTTCATTCATACTGCAATTGTCATAGATACTTGTGACATACAAAATGTATCTCACAGATAGTGCCGCTTACCGTTAGCTCGGCTTTTATTGAGTGCTAAAAAAAGTGGGCAAGTTCTGCGGAAAAGCACTTCCCATTGAGCTAGAAGATTTCCCAGGCGGAACTCTTGAGCAAAAAGTTAACTTTCGTTTAAAGAAAAAAACGAGCGGAAATAGTTCTAATCGAAGTTGGTTAACAGTTACAGATATTGGTTATTAGAGGCCTTGGAAAACAAGTATCTCTAAGATAAATAAGTTCTTAAAAGCATTAATTACCTATCTTAATTATTTATAAGATTTTCTTTAATTAGAATAATTTATTTCTGACCTTCAAAATCCCTTTTCTTTATGAAAATGTATCTTTTTTACAATCTCTTCATACAACTTAGTTTTTTGATATTTTTTTGCCTTCAAGATAAACCCCGAAAGTCATTAGTCTTGCAGGCTAATTATCATGCGAGCTGCGTTCTACAAAGTTTAGCCAAGAACAAGCATCAACATCACCATCTTTTGGGGCTTTTCAGTTGCGTGTTGAGACAGGAACCAGAAATATGTATAATATAAACCCCAAGGGGGCTACGAGATGAGGGGCCAGGCAGCTATTTTGGGTTACCTAGCCCAATGTGGGCCTATCATTAATCTAATTTCGCTTTAATGCCTAATTGTGTGGAAGCCGGAGAACCGAGAGAAAAGTGAGAGAGTTAGAGACCTGCTTCGACGAGTACTCGCACATTAGCGACTGGATTTGAATCTAAGTAGTATCTCACCTGGAAGCTTGTACTTTGTTAGAACGCTTTGCTAATGAGCTGAAATTAAGGGGAAACTGGAGAGTGGAATCTGTGGAGGAATCTTAGTCAGTATCTAGCAAGTATCTGCCATTCGCCAAATTGCACCAGTGTCAGTTACAATTCACAATTGGATGTGGGAAAGTCTGTCAAGCGTGAAGATCGTTCAACTATACCCTCTTCTACATATACTCCTAGTACTTAACAACGTCTCCGCATGTATGAGGCCCTCGACTTATATGCATGTAATTATTTATTCTTTAATTTGC
Source organism: Drosophila ogumai (assembly GCA_018904815.1). NCBI lineage: Eukaryota > Metazoa > Arthropoda > Insecta > Diptera > Drosophilidae > Drosophila > Drosophila ogumai. The sequence continues at coordinate 8,268 of JAEIIJ010017675.1, read as the reverse complement.
GTGCCCAACTCGAGAGGGTTCCCTATATATATACATATATATTTAATAGGAACGAGAGCAAGTGCAGCAAGGTACTTCCCAGGCCTCGGAGACTCGAAAATGTGGGCGCTGGAAGCCACTGAAGCGCAACCAGACCAAGAACAAGTGCTTCTACTCCATAATCAAGTTATTAGAGAGGGTAACGTGCCGACGGCGGGGAACATAACATAGTCCTATATAATTAAACAAATTAAAAAATGTGTTGTTCCTTAAGTCCATTAGGTAAATACATAAATTTTAGAGAGCTTTTCTGGCAGAGAAAAAGGACTTTGTGAAGACTTTTTATTGTTATTTTCTTTATTTGTCATTTAAAAATATCAAAAGCTAAAACCAAATAAAATCTTAAAAATATTTAAACGCAACACCAAGCCAATTTTTAATCTCTTACCAAAGCTAAGTGACCCTGAAATTATCTTCCAGTAAATTACACACAAATTTGTTGTTTAAGAACCCACACAATAGCTCACGCTTCCACCTCTAATTGCCTCAGTACAGTGGAGCTCCTCTGTAATCATTTCTATTTGGACTTCATTCATGTTGTGAGCGCTTCCGGCCGTGGAGTTTTAAGCCAAGTTAAGTTAGTTGTTCAAAATGGCAGTGAGTGAAACCGGCAAAAAAAACCGCCGAGTTTATGAAGCAATTTTCGGACTCAAGGTGGCCGGTGGCCGCAACAATGTTTTCCCCCAGCCAAGAACAAGCTGCAAAATTGTGGATGTACTGTTACATCTAAATTCAAGTTGCAAATTGCATTGCATCGATGGCCAGGCAAGTGGAACGCCAATGTCCGATGTCCAAGTGAAACTTGTTCGGTACCCAAATTCCGGTCTAAAGATCTCACGCAGAAAATGACCCAAAAAAAGAATATATATAAAAGCCGGCGAAATGGTGACAAGTTTATTCTGCTTTTTATAATTTCTCTTGAGTTTCCCAGATGAAAAGGTCCCAGGGGATCGAAATCGAACAAACGGTAAATCTGCGAGATTCTAGCAATAAATTCCAATCAGCAGAGATCTCAATCGGATCTAGCCATTGGCCATATATCAAATGCAGTCCGTTTGGCTATAGACAATGTAGTGTGTATATGGTGTGTGTTGCGTATGCTAAAAACTCATCTTCCCACACATCAAATGAGGAATTTTATGTAAATTTAAGGCACAGAAATCAAAAACTAATTTTAAAGCTCAAAAACTATGCACTGATAAAAAAAAATCCTTTAAAAAGGTATCTTAGGATTTATAGAGGAATGAAATAAATATATTAAAGGAAATTTAATTCTTTTTAAGTGGAAGTTATATCCTTAATAACAAAAACCTTATAAATGTCAAATTAAAATTAGTTTACAAAGGCCTTTCGAATATTTATTTAGGCATTTTTATTATTCTTTTAATTTTTATTACCCCTAAAATATCGATTTCTTTGATTCTTTTTATGGTTTGTTACCCCATCAATGTCCAAAAAACAATCAATTTTTATTTCGGTGTATGTTTTTTTTTGTAGGGGGCGTATTTGCCACGCCCCTCCCCCTCTCACTGTTGTTTCTTGTTTATTATTGCTTTCCAAGCGCGCCTACAAAAAATTGCTGCGAGATGAGCTCAGTGTTCGCAGTGCGCGCCCACAAATCGTTGAACAATGCAAAATTATTTTGCTCAATTACTTAAATGGAGATGACACCTGGTTCTAATACAAACTGGCTTCTATATAATAAAGATAATAATAATAATAACTTGTTTGTAAATGCAAATGAGAAATTAGCTTTTTGGCTGTTATGTTAGCTAACAGTGTTGCTCTCACTGTTAATGTTATGTTAAGCTCTCTCCAGCTGTTAGAAGCATTCTAAGCGTGCTAAAACCTATAGCATTTTTGCCAGCTGTTTAACAGAGCCTCTTTAGCTCAGTGGCAGAGCACTGGTCTTGTAAACCAGGGGTCGTGAGTTCAATCCTCACAGGAGGCAATTTCGCCCAAGATGGGTATTATTTACTTTTACTTTTTATTATTTATTTCCTTTTTAATTTATTATTTGCCCTGCAATTTCCATTTTCAGCAAGGTTGCATTAATTATAATAATAAGCTTTAATTCGCTTGCCGTTTCTGTAACATCTCTGTGGTATTATTAATAACCTTAATGAATAAACATTTGCCCTGCGGGCATGCGGATGCCAAATTGGGTTTGTTTTTATTTTTATTTACTTTTTTTTTGCTTTAATGTGGTTTTCCTATATAAACCTTAACCCCTGTCTGGCTCGTAGTTCGTTGTAGTTTCCCAACACCTGCGCCCTGAGTTATTTACGAGCTGAAATATACACAAATTAGCCCAGAGCTTGACAATTGGCTTGGCTTGTCGCTGGGTATTATTATTATGTGTGTGCACAAGTGTCACAAAAAGAGAAATACAAAAAAAACGCAGCCCCGACATTGATAATTTTTAATCGCTCCGGAGGCTGCTGCATGGCCAACAAAATGGTCCACAGAGCGGGTCTAAAGCAACCTGACAACTTGGCCAAGAATATGGACTTAATGGACTTGACATAAATATGGAAATTTCTTTGTTTGTTTTTTTGGGGTTTATTTGTCTTGGCCAAGATCTGAACTTTGAGTGGTTACAAAAGAAAGGTCGTTGGTTGAATTTGCTTTTTTTGAATTAGATGTTCTAATAGTTTGGATGATCGGTGATGTTATATCATAAGGAAGATTTTATATAAAATTGGGGATACATTTTTCAGATCATTAGTATGATTTAAAGATAAATACAACACTTATAAACAAATTCTTTTAATGTTGTTTTCTTTAAAACGTTCATGAAAATATCTTATTTATTTTTCAGATGATTTCTATGGATATAAACCAATTTATAGATTAAATTATCCAATTTTCAAACTACTTCAGTGACCTTTGAGCAACTCTAGCACCTATAATCCCATTGTTTTCTCTGTATTTTATGGTTTCTGTTTATTTTGCACCTGTTTTGTTGCCAAGCCACTCGTTGCCGCCGATAATTGGCCATCATTTTCAGGGGGCAATTATTGCCTGGCGCATTTAATATCATTCACTGTTAGAATGCCAGCTGTCTCCGGCTCTCGAGATGCAGATTGGGGTCGCGAAAGTCTCGGTCACTTTTATGCAAATCAATTCTTAGAAAGTCGGCCTGCGATAAGAAAGTGCAAATTGCCTTGGACCAGAGATAGATCGGAAATACAATCGAAATGAAAGCGAAATCGATGCTGAATAGTCTTGGTTTTGACTTGGTTTATATATCTGAGCGATAGGAGCTCTCGTTTTAATTGTTACAGGGGTGCCTCTTGAAAGAAATGAATGAAAGTGAAAACGCCGGCAAAACCGACAAACAGTTAGACTGAAAACAAAGTCAACAACATGTATGCAAAGTTATCAACTCACCAAAATCTTGGCTTTCTATTCCCACTTAATGGTTAACTTGGACAAAAACAAAGTCAGCGTGGATGCGTTGATGCATCTCCAACAAGAAATCACGACTGTGAAACCCACATAAAACCAAAAAAAGAGTCATAGCTAAATTTACATAACTAACAAATACCCAAAAATAACAAACTTTGATTAGGTTGTTAGCATTGAAAAAAGCCACAAAGGAAAGGCAGACAAAAGTCTAAGAAGAATCCAAAGAGAATCCCAAATCAAAGACGAAACCCAAAGAATATGTAAATCACACTCGAGAGACATCCTGTCGTTAAAGGGTTTGGCATTTCAATGAAGAAATGGGAAGCCGATCAATTGTTATTCAAATGCAACTCGATAACAACGCTTCCCAAAAGGAAATATCTAATTAAAATTAATGACAAAAGGCAGACACATCTTGCATACATATAAAGGGGTCTCTCTCTGTAGAATAGATTTAATCTGAGTTTCGGATTCTGATTCAACCGCAGAAATCTCATATGTAATTATATGGTCAGAGATCGAGTCAGAATTTTTGATTTGATTTGATTGATTGCGGCTACCGAGAGAGGAATTCTACTTTGAACTTGGTTATGCCATAATAACTAAGCAAAAAAAACCCACTAATTATTATTGCCTTATCTTTGACTCATCAAACAACAAATGGCATTTTAATCGACGTCGAGTAATTTATTTATGATGCCTCTGCTGCTTTTGTTATGATAACAAAAAATGTGAAAGAGTTTGAAAGTTTAGCCATAAATATTCAGATATCAGAACCGTTCACTCGGCGTCTCCAGGGGGATTATGCAAGATACCGCCGAGATGAGGAGGAGTGGCCTTCTAAGAGATAAAATTGCCCCATCATCTTTATAATGGCTCTGTTGACACCGATTTCTACACACACATTCTGAGCTAACCTTTCGCTTTTCCATCATCCAAAAAACTATTGTCAAGACTCTACTTACCAACTCTAAGTACGGATTCCAGTTTAAGACTCTAAACAATGGCAATGTGCACGGCAAATCGATGGCAACATTTCATTTCATTGCATTTGATTGGTTATTGGTTTGTTGCCTTTGTTTTCGTTTCCAGCCAAGGGGGGAGGAAAGCCAAAGCCAAAGCCGAAGCCTCAATTTGGTGTTTATTGTATTGTGCGAATTATTTACACTCGCAGCATAAATCAATGATGTCAATTGATGGTAAGTCGATCGATTGTTCGGAACCGCAACGTCGGGACACCGTTACTAAAACACCAGCGGCACAGATTTATTGCAATATTTATTTATTTAATTTCTCTTTAATTCATTTTCATTAATTATTTCCGTTTAGTTGGGTTCACTTCCTCTGTGTGCATTTCCTTTTGTTTATGGAGGCAACAGGAAATTTACTCTACCGCCACTTGGGATAGGTAAACAAAAACACAGGCAATCAACACTCGAAATGCAGGCAGGTTCCAAGTGCAAGAAGGTTCGTCGCGCAGGCGCAGAGAACGAATCACGAAAATGCAGGGGTTTATAATTATTTGAATAAAGATATAGCGGTATATGGACAGGGCACACCCGATCGCGTCGACGGTTGGATGATTTCTGAACATCGTGACTTGAACGGCAGCCAAGCATTACCACTAAGCCGCTCTCGCTAGCCGAGGCTCTCTCGGATCGGTGATGACGCGTAAAATAGCTAGTGTTTAGTGGTTTAAAAAAATAGCTAGATATAATAATTAGAAGTATTTATTTTTATAAAAAATTTGTGATATATTTCAGTTCTAATATCTTTTAATATAATTCTTAGATTGATTGGTATACAGGAGGTTTTATTTACTTTTTTGGTAACACAAAATAATAAGGAAAAAAATGTTTTTAATTAAATAAATAATAATAATTTTATAATCAATAGTATAATTATAAACAATATTATTTTGACACATAGTTAAGTAATGTCCAAACCATTAATGAAAAAGGTCAATAATATCCAATTATTATTTTTTAAATATTTAAAATATATATATTATAATTTCAACGCTTTCTTATTACATGAATTATATATTTTAAATATTATATATACTCATCTCTGATATAAACTAGCTATAGCCTAGCCAGTTTCCTCATCCCGCTTGAGGGTGGCTAAGTATCTGAGAGAACAAAGAGAGCCACAGAGACCCTGCCAGAGACCAATGAGCACCGCCTGGCAAAGTGCACTGGGTTCCGGATTTATTGGGTTATACTTTTGCCCGCTGCGAACGTAATGCCTAAATGCTTAATAGAGTTCCAGTGCATTGAACTCATCCACTCCCTCGTCTTGCCAGTGGGTGTCACCAGCTCCTCCTTCCCTGCCTATTTTGACAGCTGGCACTGCATCACATCCGAGATTTTACGACTGCTGCCTCATCTTAAACTGCTCATTTGCCTGCCGCTCCAGTTGCATCATCATCTCGATCGACATATGGCCCTGGATTATCTCCCTCATATCTGTAGAGTTTCGGTCTGATGAGCCCGCTCGTGCGCAAAGTCAATTAAAATGATCACAACAATGCCGGGCCCAAAAAAAAAAAAAGAAACCCCTTTTAACCTAGATACATATATCGGGTTTGCGTAGGGGTTGTTGGCGTTGATTGTATATTGCCCTTCATTAAGTGCAACCCAAAGCAGATTCGGAACCGAAAAAAGGATTCAAGAGCCAGGGCATAAATCAAAATTAAACAAAAATTAAAGCAGGAAAAAAATAAAAAAGGATAAATGCAGGCGCGCGTGTGCCTCAAGTGCGTCGCGGCACCCTAATTGCAAAACTTTTTATGACCCGATATCGTTTCGATTAGCTAATGTGAGGCTGGGCTATGGCTATATACACACCATGTGGGCTATAAATCAAAAAAGTTGCCGAGTGAAATGTGCTTGTACCGTTAAAAACCTAGCGTCTATTACCAAATCCAACGAAAGCAGCGGCGCTTAGCTCATTTCCATACTCAGGTTTGTGGCTTCAGTCTTTCGTTTCGCCAGCGAACCAAGACAAAAGATTGAGAATATCGAGGAGATATGGCCAGAGCCTGTCGACAAACAATAAAAAAAATTAAGAAAAACAAAAAAAGACTTCCTCTCCCGAAAGAAAAACAAAGGGAAAACCACTTGACGCTGTCAGTTACGCGAGGCCACTTTTTATGGATTTTTCCTCTCCAAAAAAGAAGACCGCAACTTGCTTTTCTTTCGGTTTTTTCCTGATTTTTCCTAGAATCTGGCTCTTCGTTTTTTTTTTTTTTTGGGATCGGCAGGGCCAAAGGCCAAAGCAAACATTATAAATTCGAGCATTCTGTGGGCACTTGAACATGAGGGAGAGTCACTCGCTGGTAATTTATGCCAAGTGCTTGAGTTTCCCGACGGCCGAACAAGTAGCCGCTTGTTGCCTCAATTAAAACTGAATTTATGCCATCATAAAGAAAACACTGTGCATCGGGACTTGCTACCTGGATGCGATCCTCGCCTCAACTGGATTCTATTCCCAAATATTTTCCCCCCATTTCCTGAGGTGTGTGTGCGTGTCCATAGAGCGTTTTCCGGATCGCAAGGCAAACATTAATTGTCTCGCCTTTGGTGGACTTATGGAAGCGGAACTTCTTTGCGTTTCCAGAGCAAGTTTTAGCGCTTCCATGTCCTGCGACAGGTGACAGGTGCACTCGATTTAGGGGTATCTAGTTAATGGAGAAAAAAAGAGGAATTTTAATACTGCCTGGGAAAGTGTAAAAAGGGGATATATGTGCTAGAGATATTTTTAGAGATATTTTCAGAGCAGTTTTGTATAAAAATAGAGTTCCTGTGGGGTCTTTTTTGACCTGTGGGTTTTATTTAAGAAATTAAGCTCAAAGGAAGAATCGTTTGAGGTATGTATTTATTTTTACAATAAATTATGAACGGCAGGGCAGAAAGAAGAACATTTTAAAATATTTATTACTAACTTGAACTTTAAATAAACTAATAAAAATGTAACTTATTAGTAAAATGTTGTCAATTTTTATTTATTCAACAAATAAATATGTTTTATGCAGTTTTAATTGCAGTTTAGCAAAGGACCCTGGCATCGATTCAAAACTCTATTAAAACTCTGTTAAAAATTCATTAATTTCAGTACGGATATATTTTCTATGCTAGTTTTTTCCATGTTAGCAAATATGCATACATTTTAGGAAATCAAAATTGAAAAATTTAACAATTTACAACTTTTGTGGAAATAATGCCTAAATTATGAGAATATATGTTGATGTATTTTATGCTAAATGTAATATTCGTATGTATGTAGGTAAAGAATATCTATTAATAGTAACTATAATAAATATTTAGCAACTATAAAAATTTCAAAAATATTGTCTTAATTATGAGAACAATTCTACTTTGCTGATTTCTAAAACAAACATTTCTTACTGGCATTTTTTCTATTGAAAATCAATTTAAAGTAGGTTCTTAAGTAAATATTTAGCTATTTATCAACGAAGTTTCTATAACTACAAATAAAAATAATAATAAGAAATTTCTTTGATAACAAAGCCTAATTGCTCAATTTATTACCCAAATAAACATTTCTTTGTTACACTTTGCTATCAAAAATCAAAGTCTCAGAATTAGTAAGCCAAATTAATATTTACTTTTAAATATACACAAAGAGCAAGTAACCTAATGAACTTTAAACATAAATATTAACCTAATTTCAAGCTCCGCAAAAAGTAAAGCACAAGCTCTGTAGAAACCTCAGCTATATAACCTCGATCCCAGCTTGCCTCCTGTGAGGATTGAACTCACGACCCCTGGTTTACAAGACCAGTGCTCTGCCACT
>JAEIIJ010017674.1:0-10282 GCA_018904815.1 Drosophila ogumai | reverse complement strand
TATCTTTTTTTGAGGAAATGGCGATATTTTCATTTTTGGTGAAAAATCGAATTTTCAATATTTACTTTTAATACTTTTCTATAGTTTTATATCATAATTTTTTGAAAAGTAGACGTCAAAATATCAACAATTTATGTTCTGAGGGACTTGTTTGCGTAGAAACAGACAGACGGACAGACGGACGGACGGACGGACAGGCGAACATGGCTAAATCAACTCGGCTGTTGATACTGATCAAGAATATATATACTTTATAGGGTCGGAAAGGTCTCCTTCAATGCTTTGCAAACTTCTGACTGAAATTATAATACCCTGCAAGGGTATAAAAATACAATTTTCTCCAAGAAAAATTCTTTATTAAATTTTAAAAAAAATTCCCTAAAATTGTAAGTATTATTTACTTTACCTCAAACAGATGTTCTTTGTTTCCGCTCAATCTCTCTAATTGCCTTCCTGTCATATGAAACCGAAATCTTAGTTAATTTCCATTGAGAGCTGGCAAGTAATAGAGTTTCCCTGGACCGACCCGACACGGCCACTTAAAGGGCCAATCCGAGTGGGGAAAAACAGGGACTAAATAACCAAACAGCGGCTTAGTGAAAAGCCGAGAGACCTACTTAAAATACTTTGGACATACGGACGTGTTCAGCAGGCAAAAGTCAATGCACCCTAGAAAAACAATCGAAAAGTCCTTGATCAAGCGGCGGCACGTGTACGTGAGCGAGTCTCCTGTTATTCTCCCAATTTTCATCCGACTCGCTGTGGAAACACTTAAGCGTGTAAATTTCCCAAAACTACTCAATGACGACAAAGGGAAAACACAAATAGAGAGCGAGCGGGGACACTTGCATAAAATGTGGAAACTTATTAACTGCTGACCAAAATTCGTTCCGAGATGTCGCGCCGCCGCCGTTGCCAGCGATCGGAATTTGGAAAAAACGCCGGTGGATGTGTGAAAAACCTGAATCAAGTCAAAATAAACAAAAAACAACGACTCTCTCGAGGATTTGGCGAGACCGAGGAAAAATACTCGTACCAAAAATAGTAGTCGGCGGCCTCTGAGTTTCTTCTTTTATTTCGTTTTATTTGTGGGGCTGGCTGACTGCCGGTGTTTTGGGTTCTGCTTTTGGTGGCTGTCATCTAATAATTTAAATGACTTAATTATTGCGTCAGACTGTGGAGATCAATGAAGGAGAATCAAGTGTGGGCTTGGCGCCGCCGCCTTGATGTCGCTGGATTTCCTGCCACTACTTAATAATCGAACTTCCCGATTTTCCCCCAGACTTACCCCGATTTTCGTGTGGGGCCGCAATTAGATTATGCATTTTATGAAGTGCGAATCCAATTCGGGGCATTCCTTTTGGCGCCAACACAGCGTCGCGACCCGGTGACGCCTCCAGCTGCCCTTTGACCCATTGCCGCCGCCACTTTCCGGCCCACGTACGACATCGCTCTGTCTTCCAGGCAGGCAATTGTTTGGGAAACTCTCTCTCTCTCCCAATCCCAGCCCCCATTCGCCATGGCCGAGTGATAAAGTCGGATCCTCGAAATCGATTTTAAGTGGCCAGCTGTTGGCCGCTACCCTCCGTATCCTTTTCATCCCGGGGCATCCATCTACGTGTGACTTGTGCCGCGCCAACAAAAGGTCAGCCAGCGCCGACAAAAGCCGTGAAAAATAATGAACCCTTAAACAACTTAATTATTTGTGTGTGTAATCTTCCTGGAAATCCACCTCCAACCGATCGGTAGCCAACAATTGTGCCAAAAAGGCCACATATTAATTAGTCATGTGGGGCGAACAAAGTCTGTATTTCCAGGAAGCAAAGTAAGGCATTTTGGGTGGTCGTCCAGCGGGATCGTGTGAATATAACGCGGGTTTAGAGATGGAAAAGTGGGAAGAGAGATTATTATAAGTTGGAGGTAAACTTTTATTGAATATAATAATTTTTAAAATATTTTTTTAGGTATTTTATAGTTGCTTATGTTGTATATTCTTAGCACGCTTTAATAATATTATAAGAAATCATAGAAAATTATTTGCTATTAATTTATTTATAAGACTCCTTGAATTTGATCTTCTTGCTCCTAAAATTAGTTTCTTTTTTCCAGTAAAATTTATTTCCTTAATGAATCTCTACAAATCATCGCTTGATATCCACCCAAAACCCCATAACCAAGGATCACTTGTAATTTTCCCGCAATTACCCTCCCAGTTGGGACTACCATTTAACGCCACCGATCTTCAGTGATCTCGATTTCCCTCATACCTTATGCCTTTATAAGCGGCAGTGCGCATCAAGTTTTGTTGGCTTTTCCCACAGTTATTGACAGGCGGCAGTCGAGGCGGCTTAAGGCCATAAACAAATAGGCAAACACGGTCGCTAGTCACTGCGACCAACTTAAGCCAAGTGGCTGAGTGGCTTTTGGCCAACTTGTTTTTTGTTGTTGTTGTTTGCTATTTAGTGTTTTTGTCTTCACTTTGTATTTTTTTCTCTTTTTTTTGACTGTGTTTCGGATGCTGCTACTAAGATCACTTGGCTTTTTTGTGTGTGCTTTTGTGGCGCGTCACAAAAAAAAAAAAGAGGATGGCGAAGTGGTAGCAACTTGTCGTCTTCGACTGCTGTTTAAACGGCAAATAATGAAGACGAGGCGGTGGCTACTGACGGCTTCAGGCGACGACAGCTTTGTCATTGTGCAATTAACGCCGGGAAAAATTCAAATTAATTGCCACCAAAATGGCGCCAATACCGGTAAGGCTGGCAAAATAAAAAGCCATCGCTGATTGTTGATGGCTCCCCGACACGCCCAAGAGTTGTGGCCATCAAACGAGTGGTAAATAAATGAGTGGGGCGTGTGTGTTAACCAAAGTGTTGCCAGGTGACATTATGGGTGGGGGTTTTCTCAATTCATTTTGTTGGTTACAAATATGTTGAGAATTTACAACTGTCTTTGGAGCTATGCGTAGAGGTTGAAATAAAAAAAGAATAAGATTTAAAAATTAGTATATATTTAAACGGATATTCTTGTATACAATTAGCATTCAAAATTATGGTAAATGTTATAGATTAAATGAGAAATATATTAAAATTAAATAACAGATCGCTTGACAAAATATATAAATGGGAATTTAGAAAGGATACGTATCTCAATTTAAAGAGAAATATTAAAGAATATAATTTTAGTCATATTTTGTTTTTTGGTATTTTAGTAATTTACATATAAGATACTTCCGACAATTCTGAGCAACTTAATTATTTTAAAACTCAAATCGTAATTAATAAACAAATTATTTAAAGACTTTACTTTATGTTTTCCTATTTTACAATCCTTTTCCCCCATTTACTTTCTCATCTAAATAAAAAAATAATCCCTTTTCCTGGCATTAACAATTACCATTCCATTACCAATTTCGAGTTGCCCCACTACCGAACTTGTTACCAAAATGTCAGCACTAAAATGGCTTCTTCCACCACCGAAAAAAAAGCAGCAATATCAGAGCGGCACCACCATAACTGGGCATGTTTTGCACATGCCACCACCATACGCTCCAGCAGTTCCCCTTTCCTCAGCCATATTTCCTCGATGGCTGCTCGTCGGATCGCACTTCCGGACTCCGGACACCCGGCTACGACGGTCTTGGACCGCCGGCGTGGACGGAGATGATAATGCATTATGCATTCCACCGGCTGGGTTTTTAATTGTTATTAACTCGCGATAAGCAGAACTTTAACACCTATGGTTAGTCTGGGCCAAAAAAAAAGGTACCCTACCATGCTAACGTATAATTTCAAAACATTTTTATAAGCACTTAAGAGCCAAAAAATAAAAACGGCTCGGTAATACACTGTAACAAAGGAATAAGGTAAATTATGATAAAAAAAAGAAACAAAAAAATGGAATAAAAAATAATAAATATTAAAAAACTTCATTGCTCTAAATAAATATTAAATATATTTTACAAAAAGTTATTCTATGTTTTTTTTATTGTTGATTTTAATGGGCTTTCTCTCACTTTAATATATCCTATAATTAACATTTTTGGAATTATTTTTTACAAGCTGAAATAAGCTCATTGTTTCTCTTTCCCTTTCCAAATTCCTAAATCACACCTAGCTTAGCTTAAATTTAGTTTTTAATATTTTTCCCGGTGCTCCAAATTTTTTTGTTGGTAATACAAAGTCACACTGGAAACCGCTGCCTTTTTCCTTTCTCGCTGGCAAGGGGAAACGGGAAATATAAATTGTCGGACCCCGAAATTCTACACTGTCATCAAAGCGTAACTAAACGCCCATTTTTCTCAACTTTTTCGAGTTTCTTTCTTGGCCCGACGACCATTTTCGGTAGTTATTAGTGGCATATTTTGGCCTAAAGTGCGTGAACCATGTCGAACAGCCAACACACAGGCAACAAAATTTATTGTTTAGTAGTGGAGTGAAGTTAACAACAAAATGGACCTCCCAGCGAAAGAGAAAGACACGCAACGAGCCGATGGAATGGAGGTGCCATGGAGTGGGAACTTAAAGCGGACCCAGCCTGGCCAGAAAAAAATATATTAACGCCTCGAGCGGTAAGAGAACCAACAGTTGGTTAGTGGTAACTGTTGTTTTTGTTGCCAGGTGAGAGGAACTGAGCCTCTTACCTTATTGGCTGACGTCCAAAGACCGACCACCATCATCGATGGCTGGCTGCCCCCTCTCTCCTACTGCCGATGATGATGATGATGATGATGGCGTTGATTATGGCTTATTTTCAAATCTCACCCATACCCAAGATCTCTGGCCTTTCCTTGCCACTTCTTGGAAGTGAAAAAAGTGGGCAAGAGCAAATTATGTGGAGTCATCAATGGCAGGCCAAGGCATCAGAATCGTAGCATCAGCAGAGTGGGAGTGGAAGGCACGCAAACTGAAGATCTGGAGCTGGCCATTGCTGGTTGTTATATGGCCAAGAGTGTTGGGCAATTTCCAGGCTGCAGCTGAGAAGCCTGAATTATCTGTGGTTTAGATGGAAGATCGTGTGATCTGGGGGCTGATCTTGAATTGGTTCAGAGGTTTTTTCGCCATAATTTATGTTTGGAGAGAAAGAAGATTTCAATAGTGTAAAGGTGTGTAAAAACTACTTATTTTTTAAACAAATAAACTGGGCAAAATATAGCAGTAAATTTCCTTAACAATTTTAAACCTTAATTCCCGAAAACACCACAATCAATCCTCCCTCTCTTATACCATATAAACTACTAAAATAATAGATTATTTTGATCCTGGCCAAATAAAAAAGAAGGATCACTCCTCCTGAAATTGACCAAAGATCTTCGCATTGTCCTGATTCTCTATGAAAACACTTGCAACCTTTTGCGCCGGGTTAATCGTCTCGCGTCATGCCCATTATGTCTCGATCAGTATCGATCTCTGGCCGATCATCTGGTCTGATCTATGCAGAGGATTTAAGCGTAAAATCGAGTGCAATAAAACATGCAGAAGACACACACACACCCAGCAAGTGCCCCGACTGTTTTCGATCAACAAAGACACGACACGCTCAGCTGAGGATCAGGAGAGGATGCGATCGCGAGCTGCCCATGATCGCTGCGATGATCACGGGACCCGAGACCTGGAACCTGGTGCATGGATGGAACCCCTCCTGTATTCCGTATTCCAAATTCCAAGTCCCGATCGAAGCGTAGCATTTTTGCACGGCACATTAGCTGTTTGAAAAACAGGAGGCCCATAAACGGACAGTGTTGCAAATTTTTATTTGGAAGCAATTTTCACACCCTGCGAGGGACAAAAACGGGCACGGAAAAGTCATGCGGCGATCGCCACTGACCTATGACCCCTGGCCAGTGGTCGTAGCTGCCGCTGCCGCTGCTGCTGCTGCTGATTCTACCAATTCTGCTGACAGGACACAGCGTGGCTAATTCGGAAACGCTTGACAACTACATAGCCAGAGAGAGGGCCTAGAGGAGTCCCGGCCCAGACGCAAAGTTGCAAATGATGCCAAATGATTGCCGACCATATAAATTCCGATTGTGAGCGATTAGCAGGGAAGTCGGGATCACGTCAGGACCCTGCCAGGTACTGGAACACGCCCTCCGCCTGCAGCGCTTTAGACGCGCTTCGTCGCCTGGCGATTATTTGCAATTATGAGCCGAGATTTTACACTTTTAGTGGCACAACTCCCCCTCCAGCGAAAAAAAAGGGTGCAAAGAACCCAGGAACAGTGCCTCCTCCTACTCCTCCTCCCAACAAAAGTTTGACTTTTCGACTTGTTTTCTAATCACCTGAGTCTGGGAAACTCCTTGAACACCACGGCTCCTTGTTGGTTGACCAAGCCGTTGGCCTTGGTAGCTATTCCAAGGACACGCACAGTTTTGGCTGGAAAACATGTTGGTATTTCTTCAAGGCCGAGTCTCTCGGGGGTTTTTGTGGACTTCGGTTCGGTTTTGGTTTGTTTAGAATTGTTGTGGCGTTGTTTTACGCATAGATACGAGTATTATTTTGATGGATTAGCCATATCGCATCGAAGGTCGGCCCTCGGTTAGCCTCGAATTTGTTACGACCTGTTTTGTGGTGGCTAACCCAAAATACGAACTTGACACTAACAGCGAGAGCAACAATTGGTTTGAGAAATAGAGAAATGGTTGAGTTTAAAATAATTAGATGCAGAAAAGGGTAATAAGGATCATTTATTTTAACTGAAGTGTTAAGTCTTGGTGAAAGACTGCATAAGAACCATAAATTCTTCGGGCAAGTAGTTTATTGTGTACTTTGTTCGAAGACAATTTATAAAAATAATAGGAAACAATTTAGAATAGAATAAAAATTTAAACATACATCACAAAAACCTTATAAAGAGTTTTATAAAATTTTAATTGAACATAGATTTCATTAATATTATTTTATATATTTTACAAATTTTTACTGCAAGTCGTTCATTATGAATTTTGTTCTACAACATTTTTCTCAAAATTTGGGAACCAATTAAGAATAGAATACAAAATTTAACATGCATCACAAACATCTTATAAAGATTTGTATAAAATTTTAATTAAACATATATTTTATTCACATTTTTCTATATATTTTACAAACAACAACTACATTTTGTATAGATTTTCCTTCAATTAAAGACTGATCCTACATTGATCTCCATAATGACGGACGATGATTACTAATCATAAAGAAATTACCACCACTCTCGCTATCAGCCATTAGTTAATGAATAGACCCATCAGACTTTAGTAGGTCTGCCGATATTCGGGTTATTTTTACAGCCTCGGGACCGAAGGAGATGAGCTCTCTACCTACAGCAACGAGAGAGAGGTTTCGATTTTATGATTTATTTACACTCCCAGCCTTCTGTTCTTACTCACTCGCCATGAATGTCTGGGAGTGCGTGTGTGTGTCTCATCATTTGGATTTTCCGCGGCAATAAAATTAATAAGAACGCGCTAATTTTTCAGGCCCCGGGGCCTAAGCAAACAAACACACAGGCAAAGTAGTTTCCTGCAACTCCTCCTCCTGCCACCACCCATCCTTCCTTTGCCCAACTCTTTACTAGAGCCCAGACTGTGCTAATATTTGCCAAGGGATTTTTGGCCTTAACCAAAAACGGAACGGAAAGAGTTCCGCCGTTCGCCATTTTGTTAGCTTACATAGCGATCTTCCTGTTTTTTGTTTACTAAGTCTTAGACGCTATACTATATAAATCTAAAACTTAATCCAAACAGGAATTTCTGCTTCCTGTTTTTATTTATTTCAAGCTCAAACACAAATCCAGGAATAATGAATTTAATTAATTTAATATTACTAATATTTAAATAAAATAAATGTTAAGAATTGTTAAAATTTAAACAGATTTTAAATATCTAATCCCATTGAAAATGGCTGAAAGTTTGGTCGGAAAGGTGAAGTCTTCCTAAGCTGCGGATCCAGGAAGGCCGGAAAGGTGGGGGTTAATACCTGCTCTTCTCGAGGCGCACACACGATGTCCAATTAGTGGCAGAAAAGGTAAGACATAAAGTCAGCTCCCAGTGCCACAGTATGTGTGTGAGCATTCAAGGGAGTGTGAGTGAGCTGACTGCATTCGAGCCAAGTATATACCATAGGCAGCAGACTACTCCGAAAAATCTACTCCGAAAAGGCAGCAGAAAACTTGTTCTCACTAGAGGCATATACTGCAGCAATATAGGAATGTCAAAGAATGCCATAAAAAATATACACTTATTTCATAAAAAATATTTTGCGGTAAAGAACTATTCTATAATAAAAAAATATAAATTGTTTCTTATAAAATTAGTATACCAAATAATTGAACACACAAACACATCAAAATATGAAATACAAATATTAAATATTCGTTTTCCTATCATAAAATCATTTTTTTAAATATCTATAATTTTCGTTGAATTCTAAATTAATAGATTACAAATCTGGTAATATAAAACTTAAAATAAGTTTGTATATTTTGACAATTTAAGCAGCTAAAACACTAGTGCCTTTTAAACCCATTAAGCATTCCCTTATAAAATAAATACATAGTTACAAGCTAAAAAGCAAAAATAAATGCTTGTAAACCTTTGTAAAACCCCAACAGTAAGCGTGTCAAAAACCAACCATGAAAACCAAGCCCATAAGTACCCTAAAAAATAGCATAAAAATTGCCACAAATAAATATAATTAAGTGAAGTCAACAGACCAACCGCGCGCTATTACGAAATTTCGCCCGATTGCGCAAATAATCCGGCAATACAATCATCGATTATTACACCGAAAATGCCGAGCAGAGTTTTCCATTTCCGCCATTTCTTATTGGGCGACGCTGGCTATATACCACACTCACACACACACATAAACATAGAAGTGGAATACATATACGAGCGAAAGAGAGCACAAAGAAGAGCCACGATCGATCGCAGCGAGAGAAGCGAGGCCAGATAGCGGCACTCCTCAGGCGCATGGCTGGGAAGACTAGCTCCGGCATAGCTCCGCCCCACTCTAGCACACACATGCACGCAGCAGCGGCGATCGTGTGTCAACCGAAGGCTGACGAGGCGATCGGATCGGGGAATCGGGGATCTCGGGTCGCTGCTGACAAACGCAGAGTCGGACGAAAGAACGCACCGTGTGTTTCAGTTAAGCGTTGGCTCTGAACCCGGCAACAATCTTTTACTCCGTCGCGATCTGCCAATCTACACCGATCCACCGATCTACCGATCTCCATCTATCCGCAACTAGAGCGAGCTGTGTTCGGTGTTCTTTTGACTCAGTAAAATAATATTGCAAGGCGGAAAACTCACAAGTTCTTATGTCCCATGATTGCTGTGTGATCCGATCGATCGAGCCATCGAAATAAATCGCACAAATATGAGCAGCTACATCGGCAAACGCATGCTAATGATGATTATGCCTCATTTATAGTGCGCTAATTGAACGCGAAATTGCTCGATAAAATCAATATTCCCTAACCATTTGCAAACAAACAACTCAAAGAAAATCAAATACGAAAAGCAGAAGCAATACCCAGAGTGCCAGTGTGAGAGTGTGTGTCGAATTTTATAATGGATATCAGCTATATCTTCGTGATCTGCCTGATGGCCCTGTGCAGCGGCGGCAGCGGCTTCAGCCCCGTCGAGGGCAAACAGAAATCCGGCAGAGGCCGGGGCTCCATGTGGTGGTAAGTCTCCCACAGCCAATATTTTCCATTAAACGCTCAATTGCAGTGGCCAATTAGCGGGAGGGCGACAATAAAAACAGCAAACAGCATTCCGAAAAAAATATTAAAGCCAGACAACATTTGGCCAGAAGCCAAAGAACAACAACAAGGCACGCGCCGAAAGTTTTGGGGAAACATTTCCCACAGCCGCAAACACATAATAAAAGCAAACAAAAAAACAAAATAAGTTAAAGGTCTTGTGCGTCACGCACAAACTGCGGAAGCCACACAAAATGCACACACTAAAAAATATAAAAAACAGAAAATAAAAGCCCCGGTCTGCTCTCAAACTTCTTCGCATCTTCTTTCGCTTTGCCTGATGAAAGCAATTAAAAATTCTAAGCGCGGATTCAACTTTTACTTGGGATAAAAACTTTGTCGGTATGCGTGACACACTTTGAGATATGAATGGAGTTTTGGGTGAATGGCTATGAGGGGGGGTAATAAAGTCACTAGGAGAGGGGTTGCCGGTCCAGTTTTTGGGATCTACCGCAGATCTGGGGGAGAAAAAAACCTAGTAGCAGCTGCAGGCAAATCGAGTTCGTTGCCTAAGTCTTTTGTTTAAGCAAAT
>JAEIIJ010017669.1:0-17138 GCA_018904815.1 Drosophila ogumai | reverse complement strand
TTTTATCTGGTCACTCTGAATTTCAAAGCAAATGTCAATTTACATGCTTGTTTTTGGGGTAGAATTCTCGTGTAGAATGTAGAGTGCGACCAGCGTTGCCAAATCGTCAGTGCACGAGCGACCAAAAGTACCAGATCGTCCGTGTACCTAGCCCAACGATAGGTATCGGCAGAAAGTGGTGTGACCAGACATTTTGGTATTTTTGACGCCGACGCACGTGTTTTGAAAACGTTTCCAATTAATTTCGTGCAAATTGCCCTCAGTGAAGCAACAAGCCGAGAGGTTGCATTTAATTTGTGTTTATACCAAAGTACAGTGAAACAAGATACTTAAAAATGGTGAGTTTAAGCCGGAAGCTTTTGGTAGATGTAAACTACATCGAGTTTCTTATTCGCAGACTGAGGAAGTGAACCCCAAGGCATTCCCGCTGGCCGATGCCCAGCTCACGGCCAAGATCATGAATCTGCTGCAGCAGGCCCTGAACTACAACCAGCTGCGGAAGGGCGCCAACGAGGCCACCAAGACCCTGAATCGCGGTCTGGCCGACATCGTTGTTCTGGCCGGAGACACCGAGCCCATCGAGATCCTGATGCATCTGCCGCTGCTGTGCGAGGACAAGAACGTGCCCTACGTCTTCGTGCGCTCCAAGCAGGCCTTGGGCCGCGCCTGCGGCGTTTCCCGGCCGATTGTCGCGTGCTCGGTGACCACCAACGAGGGCAGTCAGCTCAAGTCGCAGATCACCTCCATCCAGCAGGAGATCGAGCGGCTCCTAGTCTAGTTCCATTAGAGCTTTAAGAGAAAAGTACAAACTAATAAACATGTGTATTTTTTAATACAATTTGTTGTTTTTGTTGTTTTCAAGACACATGGTCTTTGGCTGCCGATAGTGCAGGCAAATAGCTATTTAGCCTGAAACCCGCTAGGTGCGCAGCACTGTTTCCAACGGTGTTCCGTGTGAATTAGGGTTGTTGAAATTTGAAAAAAATATCAGCATGTAAATTGACATTTGCTTTGAAATCCAGAGTGACCAAGGAAAAAATATCAAAAAATATCAAATAAAAATTTATGCGACTTCGATATTTGGGCAAAAATATTTTGATATATTATCAAACTCTACCAGCCATCCCGTCGCTTACTTGGACCACCTGCACCCAATGACAACGATGCAACGCCTCCTTTGTGGACCGAGGAAATCTCTGGCTGGCTGCAAGTGACAAGCGGCGAGCGAAATCGAAGCACCAACGAACACCAAATCCTGACCAGCAACGAAGCGACGAAATGAAGCTGTTGGGCAAATACGTGGACAAGGGCATGCAGGGGTGAGTGATCCGGGTCAAGATTTAGTCCGGGACTTACCTATTAATGCCGGCAGCAACATAACCCTGATGCCGGAGGAGTCGGAGGACATGTGGCATGCCTACAACCTGATAGCCGAGGGCGACAGCGTGCGCAGCACCACCATCCGCAAGGTGCAGAATGAGACGGCCACCGGCTCTTCCACCAGCAGTCGCGTGCGCACCACGCTGACCATCGCCGTGGAGAGCATAGACTTCGACACGCAGGCCTGCGTGCTCAGGCTGAAGGGGCGGAACATCGAGGAGAACCAGTACGTCAAGATGGGCGCCTACCACACGCTGGATCTGGAGTTGAACCGCAAGTTTGAGCTGCGGAAGCCCGAGTGGGACACCATTGCCCTGGAGCGCATCGAGATGGCCTGCGATCCCACACAGTCGGCGGATGTGGCCGCCGTCGTAATGCAGGAGGGCTTGGCCCACGTCTGCCTCATCACGGCCAGCATGACGCTGGTGCGGAGCAAGATCGAGGTCTCGATTCCGCGCAAACGCAAGGGCAGCGTCCAGCAGCACGAGAAGGGTCTGGCCAAGTTCTACGAGCAGGTGATGCAGAGCATCCTGCGGCACGTCAACTTTGACATCGTCAAGTGTGTGCTTATTGCCTCGCCGGGTTTTGTGCGAGATCAGTTCTACGATTACATGTTCCAGCAGGCGGTGAAGATGGACTACAAGCTGCTGCTGGACAACAAGAGCAAGTTCATGCTGGTGCACGCCTCCTCGGGATTCAAGCACTCCCTGAAGGGTTAGTTGTCAGAGATTTACTCTGCATTACCTTATATTTCTTTTTTGTATCTATAGAGGTTCTACAAGATCCTGCTGTGCTGGCCAAAATGTCCGACACCAAGGCTGCCGGCGAGGTCAAGGTGCTGGAACAGTTCTATATGATGCTACAATGTGAGCCCTCCAAGGCCTTCTACGGCAAGAAGCACGTCCTCCAGGCCGCCGAGTCCCAGGCTATTGAAACGCTGCTCATCTCGGACAACCTCTTTAGGTGAGTTCCAGTCGACTGAGGCCTAGCCTCCTCTCACTCCCAGCTGAGCACACATTACGCTCATCAAGCGGAGAGATCAAGAGCATGATCGCAAGTATAAGCAAAAGCCTTCAACTTTAGACGGAAAACAGTCTGAGAGCGATGACAATTGGGGGCCACATGTCGCCTTGTGGAACATGTGTCACATGTCTGCCGGAAAGACTGCGAATATTGGGGCACTTTAGGAAATCTGAAAAAGCGGCAATTAATTTCACTATTCGCTTGATTGTTTCTTAATTAGTTTGCTACGCAAAAAAAGAAAGGGAATTTGCGATTTTAATTGATTTATTGATAATTTAGATTTCAAAGCAAAATTATAATTTTTTATCTTTTAAAGCAAAGCAGTTTTAAAGTTTAAAACTTATTTATGATCTCAATTTATTTAGATGCTATTATTGGTGTTTAAACTAAATTAGAAAGCATTATATTTTTAATATATATTATTATATATTATAAAAGGACTAAACATCAAATGATTTATTTAAAGTTTATGACTGTTAATTATAGATGCCTCAAAAAACTCTCATTTAAAAAGATTTTGAGATTGATTAACTTATTTTTGATTGGTTTAAATTGTTCTTAAATTGTTAACGAATTTTTCAGAAAGCATAGAAGTGATTAAAATTGTTTTAAATTCTTCTAAAATAGTTAAAAAATTTAAAAAAAAAAAAAACAGAAATTGTTAAAATTCTAATTTCACATTTTAAGGAAACAAGCATTAAGCTCTTTACGGAAGACTTTTCTTTGTAGACAAGAGAATCTACTTTTTAAGGCCTCTCAAGTAGAGATAACTCAAGTTCGGCTACATAAACGCTTCTTCCGCTGGCAAATTCAGCAGATCTGCTCGCCATCAGCCGCGTTTTAGCCATTTAAAGAAAGCACGTCCGAGCATTAATTTGTTGGCCTGATGGCGACGTGCTCATGATCAAGGTTGCCCCAATCAATGTCGCGTCTCCCCACCATTTTTGGCTGCCTGTCTGTTTCGGTTCTAGTAGCGATTCTTCTCTGCTCTTCGCTGCTCTTCGCTGCTCTCCTCAGCCATTCTCTCGCCAATGTTCTCCCCTTTGTTTACATTTTAATGGGCCGTTGGAATTCCATTTGAGAATATTTTCGCATGCTAACCGCGTGGCTGACAATTAAACGAGAACCAAGTGTTATGGGTTTCTTCTTATTCACTTAACATTTTAATAAACTTAATGTTCTACGCACAAGGTGATTTACTTTAGCACATTTAATCAGTCCGCTTTGGGTTTGTAAGGTTGCTCCCAGGCATTCTTCCTCCAATCTTAAAAATTGTTCAGATCGCAGGTTGACGCTATCGTCGACGTCGTCGTCGTTGCTCTGGACTCGCCTTTATCTCGACATTTTTGATTACTGCTGATTGTTTCGCCATTGTGCAAAGAGAGCAAAAAAAAGAGGGGAAATATATTATGTGAACTTTTGTTAGGTTTTCGTTTGTCTCACCGCCTTTGCTGCTGCTGTTCGTTCCACTGATTTTTCCGCAGTTTCTGCTGGTACACGGTGTCCTCCTCCAAGTCATCTCTGCTCCTCATCATCAGGCGCTTGAAGCAATCGTCGAGGGTTTCCCTCAGCGGCAGCAGGCGATGAGGCGAGGGCGGGGAATTTGGCAGAGTTCTGTGCTCCAGCTTTTTGAGGGACTCGCACGTGGTGGGTGCGACTGGATAGCCCAGCTCGGAGATGGTGTAGTCGGGCTGTCTGGTGAGCATCTTAGCGAGCGGCACGCAACTATATGGACGGTGTTAAGTGGCCGGCACTTGAGTAGGAACTGGAGAGGAAAGATACAGAGTACAGAGAGTCAAGTGGAGTGGCTTAAGTGGCTTGGTATTATTGGGGTTGACTTTATTTTATTAAATATTTATTTAAGTATTTTGACAAACAGCTGGGTTTTTAGTTAGGAAATAAAAATCAGCTTGATATTTCAAGATTTTCTGATACAATGATCATTAAATCTATATATAATTTCTTAAATAATATATTACTTATTTTGAACAATATTTCTAATCTTCAAAAACCAAATCTTATCTATAACAAACTTATACAATTTAAAAATAGGTCAATATTCTTGTGTTGCCAATGCCCTTATTATAAATAAATGTTCTTATCAGAAAAAGAGTAATTATAAGTTGAGCCATGTTGAGGAATGTTTCCGATAAC
Source organism: Drosophila ogumai (assembly GCA_018904815.1). NCBI lineage: Eukaryota > Metazoa > Arthropoda > Insecta > Diptera > Drosophilidae > Drosophila > Drosophila ogumai. Next base: position 12,581 of record JAEIIJ010017669.1, on the reverse strand, counting down.
TCTCTAACTTATTATACATTTAAATTTTTCCTTCAAATGTGTTAACTCAGCTTTCTCCCTGCGACCCTCACCCATTTTGTCCATATCCGTTGCCCGTCATGGTCGAAATTCGGAACTCGATTTTTGCGTGCTCTGTTTTTGGTGTCTATCTTTTTTTATAGAGCTGTTTTCGCCATACCCGTTTCGATTAGCGAATTGCAAAGAGTTTGAACTAAACTCTGATGTAAATAAGCTGCACCCCATATACATATATAGGTCTTATGAACCGGGTGGAATCGAAACCCTCGAGGCGTTCCGTGAGCCATTTCTTGTGCTAATTGTTAGAAATCGCTGTGGGCGCCCAGAGATGGAAGAAAAAACTGGGAAAAAGAGAACGAGAGGAAAAGAACAGTCGGAATAAACAACAAAATAAAGAAAAAAGAATTTTAATTTATTTAATCACTCCGTTTATGGATTGCTTTCGGGGGCAGCTTTTCAAAGCGGACAGACTCTTGTTTTCCAGTTTTTATAGGTTTCCCTTCTTGAGTATGCTTTGGGTGCTCTCTCTAAGTTACAAATGTATACTTTTTTTAATGTTTTTAATTTAAAGAATTTATTATCAAAAGAGTTATATTTCTATAATAAACTGTTTTTAATAATAGAAAATATCTTGAGTTTAAGCTCCATTAACCTATTCTTTCTGCCTAAGTTAACTTATCAAGTTCTTCTATTGCAATTTTCCATTGCCTTTGCAATTTTCCTCTTCAACTGGTTCTTCCCCTACCCCCCTCTTAACTAGACATTTTATAGATTTTTTGTTTTCATTTTTTTTTCGCATAATATTCATGTGTCCAACCAGTTTTTCTAGTCCCTCTTTGTCTTGTGCATCAAAAACGTGCCCCCTTTAAGCGCTTTTATTTGTTGTTATTTTTTGTCGCAGCTGGCCACGCTTGTAAATATTGTTTATACTTATAGTTACATATATATAAACAAATATAAATATATACATATGTGCATTGTGAAAGCCCTGAGAAAACAGATTCGAAAAAGTTTAAGGTTGAGCAAGAAGTGAAAGGTCTGAAAAGGCCGGGTATGCACATACAATATTGATACCCTAAATGGGCGGCGGAATGTTCAATGTTCGGTTTTTATGAATCACATTTATTGGGTCCGGGTCTTGGCTTGTATTTTTAAAGGGTTTTCCTTGCTTGTTTTGGAATTGTTTTTATGTTTAAAGGTTGGGTGTTGTTGGGTAACCCCAATGAGTTGGCTGATTTTTGAAATGTTAAGGCAGTAAACTGCTTAAAATCAAGGTGTTGCCTTAAAAAAGGGGGTTTACCTAACAAGGTTTCTTTTGTTAATGAGAAGAGGTCATGAAGAATGGATACTAGATTTTTTTTGGTAGCTCGATTCTCTAATGAAAGGAGGTATTTTACAATTTTTTATCAAACTAGACAAATGCATTAATTTCTTAATATTTCCTTTCTTAATGAAAAGAGATCTTTAAAATACAATTTTGCTATTACAATTTTCCAATTCTCAACCGCATTCAGAGCGTATCCAAGTTCGTTTCTGTCCAGGTCGAGTCAAGTTCACGTTCTCCCCTCCATTCCTCGCACAATTAATTACACATTTCTACGCGCTCATTCTCTGGGATATCTTGGTTCCTCAGTTTTCCCCCGCTTCTGGCCAAAAAGTCAGGGGCTGCTTTCGGCCTCGTGCACACACGCTAATTCCATTAAACAATTGATTCCATTGTGCAATCATTGTCACGCAGCCAGGCAACGGCAACGGGGACTGCGACTGCAGCCACATACCGCTGATGGTCGGTAGCTGGGAGCAACATCAGCAGAGATTGCATGTACCGGTCGGTGGCAACAACAACAACAATTGCATTCACCAACAACAATGGCTCACAGTTCAGCGCAGCTTGCGGTTAGTATCTACTCATCCGCTAAAAAAAAAAAAAAGATTCCACAGATATATACAGGTAGCAGATGAAATTGTATCTGTATCTGCATAGCTTTCCGCTGAGTCAACGGAAAAAACTACAACTTGAAGTCGAAATAATTGGGAGATTCTGCTGCTTTCTCAACTTTCACTTTGCGAGGAAAACGCACCTTTTGGTATCTTTTTTATGCGTAATTTGTGCACTTTTCTTTTAGTTTTTCCTCGTTTTTTTTGAGGTTGCTGCTGCAGTTTTGCGGGTTTTTTCTCTTGTTTTGAGCGGGGTCTTAGCACCAATTTTTCTTTTCGCGTGGCAATCTCCGCCGCCGTTGCCGGTTCGATTTCGGTTTGGGCTTCGGTTTCTTCGAGAGTCGCTCGCCTCGATGTTGCCCGCAAGAAAGCCGCTTTGCAACTAATTCTTCGCTGGGAAGACAGCCCAGACATCGGCGGCGCTCTCTTTGGCTCTGCACGTGCTGGGGCGCCTGAAGCGATCGCTCTCCTCTCGCTCTCTGGGGCTTCGCTAACAAAAAGCGGTTTGTTGTCGTCAATAAAAATGTTAATTTAAATTGAATTTGTATGGGACATATTGCTGGAATTTTTTGCGGTTCTTATTCATACTTTCTTACCTGATAATGTTTATAAATTGCACGGGGTTTTTGAACTGCACCTAGAGTAGCATGGGTGGGTGACTTCATGCTCTCTGTACGTTTGACATGCAAATCCAAGTTAAATGTGTGGAAAATGGCCCCCTCTTCTGGGGTGGCGAACCCACTATTTCCAGTTAAACTTGACACCTTATTTCATGGCGGATTAATGCCCATCACGTGCCCTGTCCGGTTTTATGTGGAATGTGAAAGTGCAATAGATACGAGCACTTACATATCCGTATATGGGTGATGAATGGTTTTTTTAAATTGATTTTATAGGAATCATATTTGTGTTGCTAATAGTTATGATGGGTTTCCTATGAATAAAACATTTTTTCACCTTATTTTCCCTTACAGATGTCAAGACGTCAATCTCAGGAAGGAGTATGTCAATCTGGTCGAATCTGTTCGCGATGCTGGTGGCGAGGTGAAAATCTTTTCCAGCATGCACATCTCAGGAGAACGTGAGTAATAGAGAAAATATATATAAATATAAGAAAGTTCAAGGGGAGAAATTATAGGAAAAGAAAAGGAGTTTAGGGAGAGAAGCAACTAAATATTAATAAAGATTTAAAGAGGTTTTAAAGAAACTACAATTTACAATTACAATTACAATTTTTACAATTTGTTTTATATTTTATTTAGAATGATTTTTTAGATACTTGTAATCTTAGATCACTTCCAGAATTTTTTTCTTCAGCTTCCTATCATCCAAAATAGAAATAGTAACAATGAGTCACGGTGGAGTGTTGAAAGAAACTTCTTCACTGATTTAATTAAGTGCGTACACATGCTACTTGGCCTCCTTAATTTAAACGATAGAAAGAAGCTGCAAATAAAAAAAGTACATGAAAAGATCTGAAATATGCGAACTGCAGCAGCTGCTTAATTAAAATACAAAAAGAAAACTAGGAAACAGTAAGAGGAGATATTTTCTAGAAGTCATAGCAAATTTACTTGCTTAAAAGCCTCTATGTAAAGCAAAGTAAGCATACAGGAACACCAAGAATAGATCCATCTTCACTTCAACATGCATAATGTTCCACCTTTTTGTCCATTTCTATGCTCAATTTGAATATTCATGTGCAGGCAGAGGCAGGCTGGCTGCCTCCCCCCCTGTGTGTGTCTAATGACCTCGTTAAAATCTATTTTTAAAGGCTGCGTTGCAATAGCTCTGCCTCGTAAACAAATATTTTATACAGAAATGTATACATGTATGACTTCTTGGAGAGGGGTCTCCCGCATTACAAAGTCCAATGCGCATCATCAATTTGCATTGAAAAGGCTGCCAAGTATCTTGCAGAAACACTTTCAATTTCATTTTGTCGGCAATTTAAAATTAATTAAAATTACATTTTCACATATTGCGAATATTTTCGGGGTGTAAAAGTGCTTGAAATGCTTTAAATAGCTTCGTTCACAAGTGACTCACGAGATGCGATTCCTACTTCGACTTTCCCTTTCTTGTTTTTGGCAAGACTTGAAAATGGGTCGTTGGGGGTTCCAAAATAGATCCTCCTCAGTACTTTGTAGCTTCGATAGCAGCTGGGGAGGCTGTAACGACTTTTTTCTCAAGTATTTCTCCCTCTTATCTGCTCGCAATTAAATTCAATGAGACATTTTAAATCAGCTTCAAGTTACACAAGTATATAAACATAGCAGAGGAAGAGTCTTGTGTAAACAGAACAAAAGTTTAAGAGAGATAAAGGGGATCGCATGTATAGAGGAGTAAACAAAATCTGCTTTTATTACTGCCTTAATCCTGAGGTAATTGCTCAAACCCATGAATATGTAATGCTGTGTGAATGTGAAGTTCAGCACTCGCTTGAGTCATGGCCTAGAACAACCGGTGAGCCTTGGGATTGGACAGCAGAAACGCCCACAACCGGGGGGCACAGTAACATAGCTGCTGCTGCTGCAGTTCTGAGATTGAGAGTAGTCACTGGGTTCAAGTATGGATGGGCTTAGTAAAGTTGACTGGAAATTCTGGTTTTCCGCGAGGTTCTACTCTTGGTTTTTAAAGATATACTACGTATTTAATTTATATTTTTATACAGCAAACCCATTGACTAGCTCCACTTTCTTTTCTTCTCCTTTAGAACTTGCTCAACTGACTGGAATCGCAGCTCTTTTGCGTTTCCCCATGCCCGAACTGGAGGAAAGCGATGATGATGACGACGAGGAGGGAGCGGCGGGCGGTGGGGACAGCGATAGCGACTAGGAATGAAATATACATAGAATATAATCTTGGCATTTGTTAAGAGAAGCTGTAATTGTGCTAGCGATGGATATACAAGAGTAAAGATGTAGGGTAATAGGAACCACGACAGACTTGGACTGCGTCAGGGCATATACAATATAAATAGTGCTAATTCGATACGATATATACATATATACACAACATGTAACACCCTAAGTTAAACCCGTGGCTGGGCCTAGAAGTTGTTTTAGTCAGATAATCCCACCCCCACTTTCTTGACTGAAAAAGAAAGCCACAAACCAACACGAAGCAACAGCAACAAAAAAGATTATGAACTATATAAACGTTGTGTTCAAGCTAAAATGGCCACAATTTTTGGAAAGCCTTGAGATAAGAAATGTTTTAAATGCTTGATTTGTTTGCTTTAGCGAGGATTTTGCTGCGTTTAACGTTAATGTACATTTTTCTATACAAATTTTAATTAACTTTTAGTGCTTTAAAGCTTCAATTCTCAAACAAAATTTATTGTTCAACATTTTGTAAAGTGCAAAATAAAAGGTAACAAAATATTCTTCCAAAATATATGGGGTTTTCTTAAGAATTTGCAAATGAAACCAGATTTTCTTGTGTTATTTTGTTTATACATTTTCATTTGTTTATTTTATATTCCTAAAAATCAAGACACTGACAAAACCCCCGAAGACTCCCCAGGCAGGTCACTTGCCCAGCTTGGCTGCCTTGGCCGCTGCTACGGCCGCCTCCTTGCGCGCCTCCCGCTTGGCCGTCTTGCGGGCCTCCTTCTCGTCGGCTTCGATGGTGCGTCGCTTCTTGCGCAGCAGCCACTCCTCCTTCTCCTTGGTCTGCTTCTCGCGGATGAGTTTGCGGAAGAGGTTACGGTGGCGGGGCTTGACCATGCGTGCCTGCAGGCGATGCTCATCGACCTCGGCCTTGTGCACCTGCCGCTTGTTCACCTTGTGCACTTTGCCCGACTGCACGGACATTTTTTGCTTCTCCTGCTGCAGGCGCTTGGCCTTCTCATCGAGCTCTTCCTCTTCTTCGTCGTCGTCGTCGTCTGATGCATCATCATCCTCGAGATCCTCCTCGTCTTCGTTGACGCCATCGACACCGCCGTACTTCTTGTATTCAGCAGTCTCCTCTTGGTAGGCCAGTTGCAGCTGCGCATCGAGCAGCTCCTGGTCCACAGTCTCCTCTTCCTCCTTCTCGGCTTCATCTTCGGACTCGTCATCGCTTTGCTCTGCGTTTAAGAATTTAAATTATGAAATAAACAAAATTTTTAAAGCTTTCCAACGAACTCACCATGCGTCTCGATCAGGGAGGGATCGAGCAGGGCCTTCTCCTCGGGTGGTATGTAGGTGTCTCGCTTGGAGTCCACGAAGGGCGACAGATGCGGCGGCAGCTTCTCGCCCAGGAAGTACTTGTTAGTGGGCAGCAGCTGGCGCTGATTCACGCAATCGAAGAGCCACTGTGGCTGGATGTAGTCCCGCGATATATACTGGGTAGCCAGGCTGGGTCTATCCACGATCTGGTGGGTGATGGTCTCATCACTTTCGTCGTAAGCAGAGCCGGGATAGATGGACGAGTCCCAGGACACTTTGCCGCCAAAGGAGCGGATGATGATGACCAGCGGCTCGCGGGGAACCTCGCGATTGATGAAGAACTTCAGACCCTTAAAGAGTGTGCGCAGGCGGGCCACCTCCTGGGCCTCCTGCTTCATCTTGATAATGCGCTTCGAGTCGCCGTCCTGCTCCAGCAGCTCCATATCAATGTCCAGCTCCTCCTCATCCTCCTGCACCTTGTCAGTGCGCAGCAGTTCGAAATTCAAAGCGGCAATGCGATCGGAAACAAAGCTAGCCTCGTCCTTTAGGGTGTCTTCATTGTCCTGGAGCACGCTGCTGGGGAATTGTGGTGGATAGGCCAGATTTAGGCCATGGAACAGCCGGAAGTTGGTGAAGCCCAGCATAATGGTGTAGAACTCCACAAAGATGGACATCACCTTGAAGTCCACCTCCTGGCGGGACTGCGGCTTGAACGGGTAATAGTGCGGCACAATCCAAGTGACCTTCTGGCCCTTGATCTCCGCCTGGAAGTAGTAGCCCTTGATCGAGATGAACACCTTGCGCAGGGACTTGGAGGCGATGATGTAGTGCAGGAACTCAATGGTCAGCCGGCGGCAGAGGTTCGACTGCTCCCTGGGAATCAAGTGCAGCGAGGGGAAGGTGCTGAACAGGAAGAGCAGCGTGAGGCAGTCATCCAGATCCTTCAGGGCATCAATGAAGGTGGGATAGCGCTCCTTGACAATGTGATCGAGCTTGATTTCGGGAAACAGGGCCAGGCGACGCTTCAAATTGCGGAAGTCCTTGATGGCGCGGTCGCGGCTGCTCTTCTTGGCAAAGATCTAAGGATTTTTAAGGGATTACAAGTGGCATTAAAGCAAGATTCAGGGGTTTTTGTGAGTCAAACCTACCTTGTAGTCACGCAGCGTCCACACTATGGACTCGTGCAGCAGGAAGCGAATGTCCTTGGTGTGGTACAGGACCTTAATCTCTGTGGAACCCTTCTGGGCCCTGCGTCTGTGCTTCGGCTCGCGGGGATAGACGCCCTTGAGGATGCACAGCCTGCGGAAATCGTTCAGCGACAGCTGCAGTTTCCTTAAAGCAGCCCTACGGCTGATATATTGCGTGGCCTCGCCAGATTCGTACTGCAAATTATAAAGATTTATTTATTTACGCATATTCTCAAAACACATAACCTTAAAGGGGCTTTAAATACGCCGCAAATGTTTGAAAAACCTACCTTCTTGGGGCGCCTCATGATGTTGGTTTATGAAAATGCGTCTTTTGTCAAGTGCAATCTGTTAAAAACAGATTTATTTAAAGAAAACACGCTGGCGACCAAAACACACGTTTTTTGTGTTGTTTGGTATCGCGTGGAAGGGAAGTGTGACCGTTGCGAGGTTTTTAAATTAAACCAGAGTTGCCAGATGAACAACACAACACACACAAAAACTTGAAATTTTCCACACCTGATATTCGAACCACAGCTGATATTTGAACCATAATTTATAGCATTAAATATCGATTTAGTTTTATAGCATAAATATTAATATTGCCAAATATTTGAATTTAAATAATAACGGATTTGGAGAAAGTGTATGATTTATTTTATTTGTTGTTTAAACAATCTACAAACCCGTGAATTTAATAAAAATACTCTCTTCGAAAGACTAACATTAAAAACACTCTTCCTGTGCCATTGGATAACTCATTTTATTGAATCTGTTTTATTGTTTTGGTTTTGTTTTGTTGTTTTTTTTATAGGTATTGTATTGAGAAAATAACATACAGTCTAAGTTTGTTGTATTATATATAATATTCGTTATATATTAGTTAGTTTGAACATTAACTTCGTTTTTGTTTTTGTCCGCAACTCGCTTACTGCAGTCGCTTTTCGCGCTTTTTGTTAATAACAAAAGTTTGTTTATTAAACGGCCATTTCTCGTTTGCTGCGGCTCTGCTACAACTCGGCTATTTTCTTTTCGAAAACATTCGTGTCCTTGTGTCGTGTGTGTGTTTCTGTTTTTTCGAGTAATAGCTTTCGAAGCCTTTTGTTAACGGTTCCATGTAAATGTATCTGTATCTGAGTGTGTGGCTTGTTGTTGTTGTTGTATATTTCACCTAAATAACTAGTTAACATTTCGTTTTGATTTACATAAGTGTCGCCTCGCTCTGTTCTGTTTTCCACCTTCGACTTCGGTTTCAGTTAGCGGTCCTTAAAATGCTTTATATAACGTCATATAACTCTTGGTTTATATATATCTTGAGTGCCAGCCATATATGTTTGCATGTATCGTTAGAAATTGACTATATATTTGATTTTGCATTTTCGCCTCGCTCGCTTTTGATGATCTCTGTTAACTGGATGGGCTGGGGGTTCGAATGACTCTGTGTGTGGTGTGTGTGTACTTTGTATAAAATCTAAATGTCGTTAACTAGACGTACTTGTATAAAGTAAATAACTCGCTGCATTACGTCGTATATACTCATCACTAGAACCCACTCGCTGGTTCGTCAACGAATGGCCAATGGGGATGATACTGTACTCCTTCGATGACTAAATGGCAAACCAAATTGGGAATTCTATTTTTAAAACGGTAACCTCTTCTTTTTGTGTGTTTTTTTTTCATGGTTTATCGGATTATTCATACATATATAAATCATTTGTACAATCTTATGTGCTAGAAGCGTATCAGTTGTTAAAATTAATGTCTGTTATTATAATACTCTCATTGTTCGCTATTAAAAGTTACACACTCGTGTCCGTGTACTAATTACATGCCCGCTCCTGTGTTTTCGACTAAAATACACACACACTTTGTAAGGTAAAATTCAAAAGTACAACGATCCAAACTCAACAACGACAATATATAACGATAACAACGCAAAATTGTTTGGTGGGTAATGATAACTGTATTACACACGACGGCCATATGTTCACGCGCTATATATCTGCTGATCCGCTGATCGCTGGCATTACAAATCAGAAAATAAACGCATCCGGTTTATACACTTATAAATTTGAAAACGCTATAAAATCGTTAAATTAGTCTACCAATATGTTAACTATTACTTTTTACTGGATTTCATATATCGTATTTCGTATCTCGTATTTGATTCGTCATCGATGCTAATTGGTAATCGTTTGGTTTCCTCGCGTCGAACGCAAAAGAAAAATCGAAAACATATCGAAGCCGCAGGCAAACATATCGATTGACTGACAATTTGTTATTGTTTGCTGTTGGTTTTCAGTGTTTAAACAACGGACGCAACTTGAAACTGTCTCTAAATATCTTGTATAATCGAATATAAGTATATTTTGCATACATTGCATTTCTATTCTGTATTCGTTATCGTACGGAGTATTAAAAAAAAGTAATCCCTTGGAGCGTGTGTTGCACAGACACTATCTATATATGGTACATATACTGGTTTATAAAAGTTAGTAAATATATATTTATATATATCGGTTTAGGTCTAGTTCGTAGATTATTTAAAGCTGAAAGTAATGATTATGTGCTCGTTCGTTTCCCGTTATTACTCGTAGACGTTATATGTGGTATATATATCGGTATCGGTATCGGTATTTATTGATCAAGACGATTGTTATAGGTGATTGACTTGAGAGCGCGTGATTAGTTATGGCCAGATCGATCTATAGAAATGCTACCGAATTGTGGTCTCTCTGTTCTGTGCTCGTGTGTTTGCTAATTTTTGTTTTGAAAACATCGAAGGAACATCGAATAACACATATAGTCATGCCAATTACGTTCAAATAATACGAATCGAATAGATGGGTATACTTACGGTTGGATTTTTCTGCAAAGAAAAACTCAAAAATTTGGTAGAGGACACAAAAAAATTAGCAAACACATAATATCGATTGTTTTTTGGTTTTTTTGATTTTTTTTTTTAGTAAGTTTACTCTTTTTTTCTTTAATTTCAAACAATGATTTTTATTTTCATAGTTAAATATTTCATAAAGTATATATAGCATTACTATATCTTTCGATTCAATTTTTGGTTTGTTTGTTCTGCTCCTTCGTTATTATTATTATTAATATTATTACCTTCCGCCTGACGCTTCGTTTATGCTTTTGTTTTTTATGAACGCTTTTGCTAATGTTTCAACAATTTTTTTGTGTTTTTGTTTTTGTTTCACTTTTACTTTTACTTTTTTACGCAATTATTCAACTTGTTAAAAATCTATAACCATAACAATTTCATATATATATATCTGTATATATATGTTTCTTGTATATATTTCCTCTTATTTACTTTGCTTTAAAGCGAGACTTCTACGGCCACTCGACATTTGTTGTGTGTTCGGTGTGTGTTTGGTGTGCGTTTCGTTTTTAAATGATTCTGGAATATGGGTGTAGTGGGTAACGGGATTATTCTTTTCCTTTCCATGGAGGATGCAGGGGACTGTGGGCATGAGAGAAGTGCCTCGGAACAATCGTTTCGATCACAAAAACAAAGCTAAAGTTCACAGTTCGTTAACAATTTCCCTGCGGAATATCGTCGTAGTCCCAAACCCTTGGCTTTTGTACCTATTTCATAGACAGAAGAGTGGGGGCGCGATATGTGTGAATAATATAGGTTTTCATGGGCGTCGTGTGTATGTGTGTGAGTGTGAGTGAGGGAAAATCTTTAGTACAAGTAATTGCTGGGTGTGCTTTTCCACGTTTTGTTAGGTTCTAATAAGATGTAGTTAAGTATGAGTGTATTTTCCGTTTTTTATATAATAAATATGACTTGGTTTTAAAGTTAATTTGGAAGATATTTTTTTAAGGTTTTTTCTATACGTTTTTTGTTTTTGTTATTACGTTGTTGTTGTTTGTAGTTAAACATACAGCTTGTATAAAAGTTTAAGTTAATTTGTTGTTTGTTCTTTTTGGAAGTTGTCTCTGTTAAAGCCCGCTGACCGAGGCAATCCTACTCGTGAGAAGTGAGCTTGCTAGTTGGAGATATATACGATACAAGTGCTTCTTCGTATATATCGATGGACTAAAGTTATTCATTTTTATTTCAGGGATTTCGAGAGGTACAATGAGAAAGGCTGGGAGAGGCTGAGAGGGCTAAATTGCTTTCAAAGAGAGTTTTAGACAAAATAAAAACTATTATTCTTAGTTAATAAAATTATAGAAATATAGTAGAAGGTTTAAGAAATTAAATACATTTGCTTAAAGATATTTTTTAGGTTTTTAAAATAGCTTTAAAGAAGGACTTCTATAAAAGTTATTCTTTCTAACATACCCTATCTAAATTAAAATTTTAATATATTTTTAAAATGAAATCTAAAGTATATAAAGGGTATATGCTTAAGGCTTTCTCAGCCAGCTCTTTGCTGAATTTTTTTAATGGGCCCAGGAAGGTGTTGTCATGGTGTTGTCTGGTGTGGAGAGGTTGTGACCTGATGTAAGCCTCGTTCAAGTTTTATACACTGTCCCCATCTCTCGTTCCCTGCTCATCTTCAGCGCCAATCTCCGGCCTCTCGTCCATATCCTATACGCGTATTATTATTATTTATTTATTTATATGGTATTTATAACTGTGTGCAGTTGAATGCACAGCACCCATGGGGTGTAAGAGCAGCCATTAAGTTGCATTAATTCTGCACCTGCATCGGCATATGTTTCTGCTTCTTTTCAGTAGAGGCAGCATCTCTATATATATATATTCCATGCATATATAACTATTTCCGATGCGTTACAACTGCTGTTGTTCGATTTTTCGCATTGAGACTCACATATCGTACATGTATAGAGGGGTATATATAGTGCGATGCCACTGCTTCCTCTAATTCATAAAAATTATTGCTTTCTGTTCGAGTGTATCTCTGTATCTGTATCTGTATCTGTATCCGTGTTTCTGTAGCTGTGTGTGTGTGTGTTTTGTGGGTCTGTCGTTTCCTTAACTTGACTGCGAGCCATATGCAAACGTCTGGATATCCGTTAGATACATTGCCTACTTAAGTATAGTTGCATATATATATATGTATATAGTAAGTTATTTTCTGTTATATATAAAATATATATATGTATGTATATAATTAGGTGTATATATGTATGCGTTTTATGTTTATTTACTTGGATTTCGCCTCCAGTTAGCATTTCTTTGCGACCATTTTTAGGGATTTTTAGTTTTGAGTTTTAGAAAAATGTTACGTACCTTCTAAATAAAGAGAGCAAGTTGATTTTGTTTCATATTTTCGTTAAATATCGTCTTATA
>JAEIIJ010017666.1:0-14308 GCA_018904815.1 Drosophila ogumai | reverse complement strand
CCCAGCCGGGACAAGACGCGTGCGCCCCCTCTGACTCATAACAGCAGCCAGTCGTTACATCCAAAGCCCCGGCCAGAGACCAAACTTCAGTGTGCCACGGCAAATTGAATGCTTTGGGCCACCACCGGCCACATGCTTATGACTCTTTAAATGTGTTTGTGCTCTTTATCAATTTAATTTGGTGTTTGTGGCAATTTCCAGGCCCCTGATTGGGCCAAGCCGATTGTGTCTGGCTCTGAAATATCTATGTTTATGTTTATGTGTGTCCGTGTTTCACCCTCGGCTGTAAATTCTTGCCCCTACGATGGGGCTTCATTAAGTTGGATTTTTTTTTTTAATTATTAATGAGTTAATTATTAATTGTAAATTAAAATAATTATTATTAAATTAAATGTACTATAAATATATTTATATCTCAAGAAGGCTGTTAATAAAATGGGTATTTTTCTCTCTGTTAATTAATACATTCACTACGATAATAGAAAGACTTTTTGTTTTTTTACCCAGAAAAAAATCATTTAAATGAATATTAAATATTATTTACCGAAATTGAAATTTAAAAAGAATAACACAAGTTAGGGTGGAGTAGGATATCTAGCCTGAAAAATCCCATAAATATTTGTCTTGTTATTTTCTCTACTTTTATGTTATTATTATTATTTTTTTGAATATAAATTCTATAAATTAATACCTATAAAATCAAAGAAGGTGTTAATTTCCATGTGAAATTTATTTAACAAAGTCAGATTTGTATGGCTATTTATATGCAATTATTTATTAAAGACCAAAATAAACTAAAAAGTTTTTATAATAGAAAAAATAAATATTTGTTGTCTTTGGCTTTATTCCAATTTACAATCTCTGTAACTTGAATTGGCTAAACCAATTAAGCCTTTTCCCTTAATAAATGAATATCTATAAATCACACAGCGTAAGTGTTATGGATTTCGCATTTCTTGTTAACAGATTGCTTATAACTTGTACATATTATTGGTATTTATTATTGGCATCCGACTAGTAGAAGTTCGACTGTGGTAATTTGCGCAACTATCAACACCCGCCGCCCCCTCGATCGTGGGAGCGAGGGGTGTGGCTGGGCTGGAGGAGGGGCAGTACTGGAAGCGGAAAGCATCACCCCCAGGCGTAGAGTAGATCTTCGAGCAGCAGCAGCAGCAGCTGGGCAGTGAAAGGCCACAGACCCGGCGCAGTGCACCCATTCTGGCCAAGACTTGGACTTGGGCGTCGGCGTAGCGCCAGAGCCTCTCTCGGCGCCATTCGCCTCTCTTTTGGAAGGCAGGTTTCTGTTTGGGTTTCGGTTTTGGTTTCGGAAAATCCAAGCAAAGTCCGCGCTGCGCTTTTCGTATAAAAGTTGCCACAATTTGGTAGTCGAAATCAGAATCAACTCGTTCGCTGAGTATTCAACACTTCTCCTTTTCAACTCAACCCAGCTTCAACACCCAACCCCAAAGCCAACATGAAGGTGAGGATAGTGAAACCACAAAGGACCCGAAGGGGTTTCCCCCAACTAATCCTTGTCTGCCTCTCCCCCACACAGTTCGCCGTTGCCGTAGTCATGTTCGTGTGCGCCCTGGTCGGAGCTCAGGCCTCGTGGGCCCAGATCTCGCCCGGAGTGTCCTATGTCAGCCCGGTGGCCCATGGCGGACCTGGTCTGTGGAATGGAGCCTGGAATGGTGCCTGGAACGGTGCCTGGAACGGCGCCTGGAACGGTGGCCACTGGGGCGCCCCCGCTGCCGTTGCCGTCCATGCCAGCGCTGCTCCCTGGGGTCTGACCGGACCCGGCTGGGGCCATGGCGCCGCCATTCCCGGAATCGGTCTGGCCCAGGGACCCGGACTCGCCGCCGGCCCCCATGGACATGAGGGTGTCTATGTGGCCAAGACCCGTGGTGCCATCCACACCGCTCCCCTGGCCGGACACATCAACTCGGCCACGTCCGTGAACGTGGCCCCCGCCCCAGGAACCCTGTAAGCGGGCCAAGTCCTGATCCCAACTGATGCCAAACAACGCCGGATAAGCCCCCAACGCCACATCTCTCTCACTCTCTGTACACTTATTTGTTAAGCACACCGAGCTCTTAGTCCCCACGCCCCCCCCTGATACGAACACGATCCTGATCTTGGGTCCCTGTCCATGTCATCCTCTGGACAAGATCCCAACGCACTCAGCAACAACAACAAATACAAGTCCAACAGCAATTACAACAACTGCAACAAGCGAAAAGAAAAGAAAAACCACAACCAACAAACGACAGCATGTTCATTTTATTATTTGAGAACTATTCTTCAAATGCCTTCCACTCTCTCTCTATCCTGTCTCTATCCTCCATCTATCTCTGCTATATACTATTACTATATCTCTCTGATCTATCACTATTGCGGGCACATCGTCTGAGGATGTTTGTCCCTGCCAGCCTGTAAATATCCCATTGTAATCTAGTAACTCTCTGCAAAACAATGTAAAGATTGACGAAAGCGTTATAAATAAACTCAAACAGCGTTTTTTATACGAATTTTATGGAGGGTTTTTATTTTTTGGGGGTGCGGAAAATGGGAAAAATAATAATTTAAAATAAAATTATAATTTTATACGAATTATTTGGAGTGTTTTTAAATAGATTAATAAAGTTTGGAAAGCGGGAAATGCGGAAAATATTGTCAGAAAATTAAAAACACTTTAAAACATTCCGCTTTAAATTCTAGATTGATTCAAGGATTTATTGTTTACATTTTTGAGGGCTTTCTTATTAATTTAAGAAATTCAAAAAGGTTGTAAATAAGTAAAATTAATTAATTAAAAATATATTTCATTCAGATTTATAAAATATTACGTATACGCAATGTTTTAACTTAATGTTTAATTACAATTTAAAAATAAAACAGTAAACTGCACATACGAATTTTTGTTGCATTCCTTTCTTGTTTTATTTCAAAATTTTCTTTAAGAATAATTACATTTTGCGTATAAAATATTTTCAAGACCTTGTCTATTGCCTAAAAATATTATTTAATTATATAAATTTTAAATATTTTGTTTAAATATACAAATAGAACTAAATTTATGTTACAAAACCAATTTATTTGTAACATCTTATTTTACATTAACCCTTTTGAAAAATCCCGAAATTATATAAAAGCATATAAAATATTTTTGTATTTATTTCGAGCTTTGTCTTAAAATACTATTTAATTTTTTTTAGAACTTCTAAAATCCCCCATAATTTTTCTTTAAAAAAATCTTTTTTATTCAAAGACTTTCCTTAGCTAATCACAACCTTCAGACGAATTATTTTCTATAAAATTTCCTTGTTCCATATAAAACCTTGCCATAACACCTTCCTTATCGCCAAGACAATGGATTTAGTCACATGTACAAGTTCACCCCTCTCGAAACTCCAATTAAATCAAACTAAATCACACAAAGCTCATGTTTATTAGTTAATTATAACCTTGATGCTGCACCTGCTCGACCTTGAAAGGCCGACAAATTGTTCAATTGATTCCATATCTGCCAAGAATGTGTCTTTGCCTTGTCTTTGGCCCAAGTGCTGGCCGTGTGTTATTATCTTAGTTGGCAGTCCTAATTTGTTTAGAGTCCACTCTGCTGAACGGCAGCCAAGTTGGAGTCCAAATGGTCATTAGATCGAGTTAATAACGCCTGGGCTTTCGATCGCGTCACGTATTGGGAGCACAGGGCGTATGCTTAATTATGCAAACGCTTAGCGTTAATTACAGATGGCAGAGCAAAGTTTCGGTTTCAGTTTCAGTTTCAGCACCTGGGCTTAAATAATTGCCACAAATTATAGCAGCCGCTAATTACAGATTATCATCGCTTTGGCAATTGCCTTAATTCTTTCAACTTGAACTCTTTATTTGGTTTTGGGCCAGAGATTCGATCTCTCGCCCACACTGGCTGCAAAACAAGTTCTTCCAGGGGGTTTTCCTTAGCTTTTTTTTTTGGGATAATTGAATTGTCTTTTTGCCGGCTTTTGTCTGGGATTTAATTGCTGTCTCGTAATGGTTTTTCCATCAATGTGGGTTGGTGCAGGGACACCCACGCTCGACCAGGTGAATGTTGCACAATGCCTAAGGCTGTGCCGGAATCCATTAGGTAATCGGAGGAGGAAATAATTAGGGAAATAAGCCTACTTTGGATTGGCAAAAAAGTATGCAGCTGGAATGCCTTTTAGGTGGGATTTGGAATTTTTCTGGGACTTAAATTGAAGTTTTTAGAATTATTAAGAAACTTGTAAAGGTATAACACTTTCTTAATGGTATTAAGGAGAGTAAAAAAACCGTATTAAAAATTTCCAATAAATACACTTTATTTAAAATAATTTATCTTAGTTAATAATAAACTAAACACAGCAGGAAATATATAATAATAATAATAATTGAAATAGAAAGAAGAAGGTAATACTTTTAATATTATGTAAATATTCAATAATCAGTTATTTTTAAAAATCTATAATATTATATATAATTTAATTTCCAAATCTTTTCTTACAGTTATCATTTGTATAAAATATTAAATATATTTACAAAGCATTTCCCATAAATATACATCATTAATGCCCCACTTATGTGGGCGTTTCCTGACATCACAAAAGCTCTAAGACCCTTAAGAGCTTATAAATCAGTTATTAGCCGGCCTTATACAGGATATCGATCGATCCATAATTGGTTTCGTGTTATAAATCATATATGTATATATATACTTTGAACACTGAAAATGCTAATCGAACACAAACAACAATTAAGTAATTAAAGTGGCGGTGTGATGGAGTGAAAATGCAACTTACCGGAACTGCAGCTTAAAAGTGGGTTGGGCCACTCACTTGGCCGAGACACTTGAGATAGTTGAGACAGTTGGATAGTTCTGTAGTTCTCCAGGGTTGAAACCACATGTGGCACTCAACAAGAATGCATTTCTGGGACAAGGCAAGTTCTCAGATCAGCCAAGAGCTAGTTCTTAATTGGCTTTCTTAAATATTTCGCAGGAATATAGATTATTTTTATAGAAGATAACTAAAGAAATTCACTTGTATATATTTAATTTATTTAACAAAGAGCAGTCCTTAAATTTATCATTTACTTTTTATTTAAAGATAGAAATAAATCCCCCTTTGCTGTTAGTTTCCCAGTCTTAAATATACTTTTAAATAGTTTCTACATTGTTTTAATTGTTAATAAAAAAATAAAGGCATGTGTAGAACTAGTTCCTCAACGCGACAACCGTGAGATATCTCACTGCCGTTAGATCTCAATACAAACCCGAGTCCAATCGAGTCCGAACCGTCCAGAACCGAGGCATGTCATTAGCGCTGATCATATATGCATGCGGAGCAGTGTCAGGGCGGTGTCATGGTGTGTGAACTCTCACTTTCATGAACCTTCCTCCGACGTCAGTCGTTGCCAGAGCTGATGTGGTCAGCGTCGGGGTATAAAGCTGGTCGCCAGCAGCGTTAACAGATCAGTTCAGAACAAGAGTTCAACAAGAGCGCCAACCCAAAAAACCCACCTCCAAGCACCATGAAAGTGAGTTAGATAAAAAGGATAAAGCCTGATCCTTTTATTATAAAATCATAGAGGCTAACACTAACATTAAAAAAGTTTTCAAGAATTAATTCTGCAAGAAAATACGATATTCTGGACAAACTCTTTGGATTTCAACCTCTATTTTATAAATTAAAAAAAATTAACAAATAATTTAAAAAACTTACTAAATTTTCTTTTTTTTTTTGCCTTCTTCAGTTTGCCGTCGCCGTTGTCTTCACCCTGGCCCTTGCCATGGGCGTGCAGTCCTCCGTGATCCCTCTGCTGTCGCAGGTGGCCGGTCATGGTCTGTCCTACACCGCCGTCTCTGGACCCGCTGTGGTGGCCTCCCCCTGGGCTGTTCCCGCTGCCCACTGGCCCGCCGCCGTCTCGGTGGCTTCCTGGCCTCCGGCAGCTGTCCATGCTCCGGCTGCCGTGGCTGTCCATGCCGCTCATGCCCCCGCTGTGGTGGCTGCCGCTCATGCTCCCGCCGTGGTTGTGGCTCCGGTTGCCCATGAGGGCGTCTACACTGCCCAGACCCGCGGAGCCATCCACACCGCTCCCCTGGCCGGACACATCCAGTCGGTGGCCTCCATCAACGCTGCCCCCGCCCCCGGAACTCTGTAAGGAGGATGCTGGATCCATACCTGAACTGATCGGACCCCTGCCGCTGCCCTTTGAAAACTGCCACCACCCACACTACTGCTTTGTAAATACATTGTATATATAGTCCTATATATAGACAGGGTACTCGCACCTAGCACCTGAACAGGAGCTCCTTCCACAGCCATCAAAATTCCGTTTCGAACCGAGCACTCTTCTCTCGCTTACCTATTTATTTAGCATACATTTTCCAAACATTCCTGTGAGAAGAAAACCAATCAGCATCGAACTTTCCTTCGAAGGAAATGCCAAGAGCAAATGTTGGAACATTTTGCAAATAAAGAAAATGTTAATAAAATTTAAGTGGGTTTTATTTGGGATAATTATGGGGAGGAGTGTTAAGATTTGCAAAGTAAAATGATAGATGAACAAAGAGAAAAACAAATTATAAACTTTTGACATTTTTAATGATTTTAATTATAATTTTATTTTTTTTAATCTTTGACTAAGCCAAAAAATGCATTAAATTCAATTAAGAAATCTGTTTTTTTGATTAAGGTTAATAATAATAATAATAACCTAATAAGTCTACATATAGAAATAAATTTTGTTCTAAATTAAATTTGTTGAAAAGCATAGAAAGAATTGATTTCATGACATGTTTATCCTTTCTAATTAGAGATTTGTATAAATACAATGAAGAGGGAAATTTTGTAGAGTTTTAGGGGTGAGTAGAGTTATTGAAGAGATGATTTTCAAAGATAATAAGAATAAAATAATTTATTAAATAAATAACAAATCAAATAAATCACGCATAAATTTATCTAAAAACGTGTTTCTTCCTAGAAATTTACACTTAAATCGTAGCTAACTACTCTCCTTGAAAATAAAGACACTGGACTTTGTCAGTTTGAACTTGTTTCTCTCCGACCAATAGATCAATTGACTACACATAATTGCGGCTAAAACGAGCTCAAATTACACACAGCTCTGATGGCTGAATATAAAATAAAACCCAACGAGTGATAAATTCTCCAGAGACCAGAGTCAATTAGTATACAAAGTGCGCTGGCTCGGAAACTATTATCTCAGCGTTACGCCTTCGAATACATTTGATTGATTCATTGACTGAAATTGTCGCCAATGTGTGTATATCTATATATATAAAAATATTAGAGCGACGCAATTGAATCGAAAGCTGAAATGTCAAGTTCATGCGCATGCGCACGGTCGCCTGCGGCGTTCGAAATGCAAAATGCAGCCGCAAATCACACAAATCAAAGCGGATCGGCCACTCCCTTGCCTCACACACTTGTTTTTCCCTATGTTTTCTTGTATTTTTTATTTTTTTTTACTATAACTACAGTAGAGCCCAACTGTTGCGTGACTTTCCACGCCCCCTTACCCCACCGAAAATCCCAGCTGCGGTTTACAGAGTCTCGCGCTTGTTTTTCATGTTTTCGCGTTTGTTGCCGCAATTGGCTTTGGCCGCTGAATGAAATGCGTCAGAGTGTATCAATAACAGTACACCTTCTAAGCTCTTTCACACAGCTCAGCTTATAGGAAAGGCACTGAAAAAAATAGTTAATATAACTAGAATTTTAAAGCAATAATTTCCATATTGTATCCATGTATTTTCTGTTTATTTTTTATTACAATTTATTATTAAATATTTCCCGATTTACAATCACAAAATATATTTAATCATTTTGTTAACTTTAGCTACTTTTTTTCTCTGTGTAAATCCTGGAGATTGAATCGGCAGCAGTGAACCAGCAACTGCATTGATTTATTGTACGCCGGCGGCCAAAGAGTCAAGCGTCAATCGTCTCGACAGTCACTCCTTACTTGGTGGCCCGGCTCGAAAAATGGCTAGAAATTTCCTACTGGGCTTCGTTTTTGGCAATAGCCGGTAATTGACTGGTAACAACAACAGCAATAAAAGCTAAGAAAAAGAGAAAATCTCACAAGTTGTGGGGTCAACAACGAATTTGGAAAATTGCTGCGTCTTAAGGTGGTTTATAACAACTTAATGTGTAGCTACTTCATTGATTTATTATATATTTTATTGTATATAATATTATACTTTACAAATTTAAGTTCCGTTACTTTAAATATATATGTTCTAAATAATTAAAAATAAAAAATATGTTTAAGCGTATTAAAATATATATTGTGGCTTTGAAAATATATAAGTATTTCTTGATTTCAAACTGTTCCAGTAAGCAGACTGAAAACGTAAAATGTATTACGTTATTTCACTTTTCCTTGAATCTTGAAATGGCATTGTTAGACGTACTCTCCGTGGAGCCCGTCTTTGACCCGTTCCAATGAGTACGAGTTGCAAAAGGGTCTGGAGCTTAGCAACTCTAGCAAAAACAACATCGTGGCGTTTAGATTATCTATCAATACGCCACCAGGTTTATTCTTTGCAAAAAAAAAAAAAACAAGACAAGAACAGACAAAAAAAAGTAAAATAATATAAGCAACATTTAGACGACAATATAATAAACAAAAAAAAAAAATGTGAACAGAGTTGATCCTTAATCTAGATCCAGCGTCTGGAGCTCAGAAACTCCGCCAAGAGACTTATTCCTTGTGGACCCTCCCATGGGCAGCATAGAGCAAAACACCATGGTTGTGGACATCATGGATTCCAGTGTCCTGTATGCGGAAGGAGAGCTCTACAAGATCGACTTGTAGAGCTTAAAAAAAAAAACAATAGACAAAAAAAAGTAAAATAAGACAATATAATACTAAATAAAAGAAACTAATTACAAAAACCACCCATAAGGCGCATCCATTCCGCTACAAGATTTGTATTGAAGCTATTGATGTGTCAAATGCTAAAATCGACTTGGAGAACTTACAAAAAAAACAAGAATAGACAAAAAAGAAAAGTAAAATAATATAAGCAACATTTAAGAAGACAATATAATGCTAAATAAAAAATAAATAAATAAATAAAAATGTGAACCGGGTTGAGTTCAATTTACAACTTTTCAAATAAAACCAAAATAAAGTTTTTTAAGCGAAAAAAAATGTTTTTAAACATTTTTAATATATATTTTTATTGTGTTACGCTGGGTGTCTGAGCCCATGAACTGCTCGTAGCAGATGGATTATAATACTAAATATGTAGCCAGTGTTTGTTACACAGGTTATTTAAAAACTGGCATATTTCGCAGAGCACACTATATCGCTACTTTTTTATGCTTTTAAACAAATTTAATTTGGAATAATATTTATTTCTATACGTAGACATTGGATTATTATAATTATTAACCTTATACAAAAAACAGATTTTCGAATTGAATTTAATGCATTATTTAAAGCTTTAAATTTCCCTAAAATGATCATACTAAATGATGGTCTCTTTGAGGGTATCATATATATTTTTTATTTAAAAAAAAATATTTAATTCAGTATGCGGATTAAATAAACATTCAAAACAGCTTTCCGAATTAAATGTAATGCATTTTGGCTTAGCTATACATTTTTTAAGGCTTCAATTTTTCCAAAAATTATTATATAAAATTATGGATAAATACTTAAATTTTAATACCCCTTTATTAATATTATAAAAACATTTTAATTAGTAAACATTAAATCAGTAAGCTAATTAATTAACCTTATAAAATGTAACTGAGAACAGCTTTAAATTAAATTAATTATTTATTGTATGCTCTTTAATTAGTTGATAATTAATAAGTTATAATTAATTGAATTTACTCACCTTTTCAGTGAGTCACTTCACCTGTAGAACATTCAAAGCGTACTCTTGCCTAAAGCTCGCTCTTTCTTTCTTGCTGTCACTCTCTTTTTATAACATTTCTCCCAAAGAGCAGGAGGCTAGCGATAAGAGACAGCAGCAGCAATTACACCAAAAACCAGCAACAGTAACAAGCACAGCAACAACAGCAACATCTGCAGTAACAACAGCTGCATCAGCAAACAACAACAACAAACAGCAGCAACATTTCGCATTCGCAGCAGTGTCTGACATTCGGCGACTATCTGGCTGAGTTTTTTGCTCTTCAGTTTTCAGTCGCTCGCTGGCAGACGCGCCGCCGACAACGTGCGTCGCAGTCGCAGTCCCGAAGTTGCCACCGATTCCCCTCCGCCCCGTTTCCGATTCGGGTTCAGATCGAAATTCGCTGTCGTCGCGTCCAATATATGCTAGCAGGAGTTTCGTGCGTGATTGCGAAAAGTGTCGCCTTTGGCGAGGAAAAGAGTAAAGTGCATTCATTGCCAGTGCAATGAAAATGTGAGTCGCCAGATTCCCCAGATTACGTCCAGTGGATGATGATGATAAGGAGCGACGCCAATATCGCCAATTATATATGTATATATATATAATAGGTATGAGGCTTGGGCGGATAAGTGGTGGCATTGCGGGGGAAGGGCTTTGGTACTGCCCACGGACTTGGCCAACACTTGAGACGCCAACTTTTTGCGTCTTTTGCTCACAAATAAACTCAAAATGTTTATGCACAGGGAGAGAAAATATTGGCCATAATATTGGTTATTTATATGGAATTTGAGCATGGGAAAATAGCTCATATTTAGATTATTTTGAATTAAGGGAGAAGAGCTTACCCTTCATTTGAAATGTTTTATTAAAATAGGTCTTAACTAAACGTTTTGCATCTTACAAATTTGTAAAACCTAGAAATTATTTTTCCTGTTTCTCAAATTAAACAAATAAAACTATACAAATCAAACTCAGATTTTAAATGCAATTTCCACATTTTAAATCCCACTTCCACCTTTTAAAAAATAATTTCTTAAGTTAAGCCCCATTTAACAGATTATTTTCCCACTGTACCCCGCCTATATATTTGTGTGTGCTTTCTTCTTGGCCATTTCCATTTCCAATTCCATTTCTATTTTGTTTCTCTCTTTTATTTTTGCAAATTTATTGCGCACACTTGAGTGTTTGTTTGTAAACATTTCGATTCGACTAATTGGACACGTTCGCCGCATTCGGTGCACTCGCTAATTTACTCATTTTTACTCATAAAACGGAGCCACACCAAATTATCGACGTCATCGTAAACATCGGCGTAAAAGTGAGAAATAAAACTAAAAAGTGGCGAATTTCACTCGAATTACACAATGCCGAGGGGGAGGTTCAAAACAAAAAACAGCTGATTTTTGCACAGTCTTCCCCCCCTCTCCACCGCAATGGCCTTACTTGTTGAAATATTTCCGAAAGAGAGAGAGAGAGCAAAGAGAGCCACCCGTACGTATGAGCAATGTCAAGTATACGCTCTGTTGGACCACCGGCTTGAAGAGAGAGAGGCAGAGAGAGTGCACATCAGCTGTCCATTGCCCCCGTTCATACATTTCGTTACCTTCTCCGAACTGGCCGCTGCATTGTTTTATATTCCGATTCCGATTCTGTTCGATGGCATTCCTCTTTGTTTTTATTTTAAATGGACTTCCTTTGGTCTTGTTTTTTCCCCATCAGTTGGAATCTTTCTTTGTTTGGCCTTACTGATAATATAGCTTGGGCTAGGTATGGGCTATTTGCAGCGGCAGTACAAGCGGCATCAACCGCAGAATGGCTAAGCAAAAATGTTATTGAACACTGATTTTAGATATTATTAATTGGGTCTGAAAAAATTATAGAATTTGTTATGATATATTGCTTAAAGTTTCCTTCCTCCAGCCGATTCGATCTAGCCATGTCCGCTTGAAAAAAACCATATTTTCTCAATTTCATTAATATTATCATAAATTAAACAACAATGAATAAATAAATTATTGAAATATACTTATTAATATATAAATATTAAATTTATTGACTCGGAGAGATATTAAAATAAATAAGCTAGGTAACTAAATTATTTATTTTAATTTACTAAAATTTTTAAATAATAAAAAATGAAATCAAATTATTTTTGGCCAATTTATTTATTGCTAAATTTATGTAATGTTTACAAACAAAAGTACAGTCGGACAAACGATCAAGGCATATTATAAATAAATCAATGAAATACACCTATTTATATATATGTATATTAAATTTATAGACTCGGAGAAGGCTACTTTCATTTATTCAGTTATTTACCTTGTATATTTAAATTTGATTTATTTAACATTTATTTTATTTTATTTAACTCATACCCTATTTGGTTTACATTTCGTCAGACCTTGTCCCACCATCGCACCCTGTCTATAATCGATGCACACTCTCACTCACTCACATACGCATGAAAAAAAGACGTACAAAGACGAATATATTTTAATTAAATTCGTGATTTGCCTGGGCGCTTTGTTGTTACTTAGCTATTACTTTGTTGCCGAGAATGGCAATCCCCATTGAATCGAATCGCATCGCATCACATCGCCTCTCATCGCATCACTTGCCGCCGAGCTGCGAAGCTGATTGCTTGGCGCCTGGAGAACTCTCGTGAGCTGGGAATCCGAAAACCAAAATCCGTAATTGGGTTGACTACTCCGCCGGGGTGAAGTGTCGCGTTGCGTCGGGTCTCACGATTTCAATTAATCCGCCAGCGGCAATAAGCAGCTTGTTATTGTTAATTTTTTATTTAATATGCTTTAAAGCTAATCTGCGGCAGAGGCGATTTCAGCTACTTTTTCGGTTTTAAGTGACCCAGAAAAGAGCTGGAACTGTGCGGGAAACTGGGTCAGAGTGCCAAAAAAAAAAAAAAAACAGTCAAGAAAACAGCAAGAACATTAAGTGAAAAATAGAGTGTAGAAAGAAAAGCCAAATAGAAGCGTCAACCAAACGGCATGAACTTGGAACGCGAACGGGCCAAGCTATTATAGTTGACCCCACAACTGGCCACAGATACCATGAAGGGCATCTGCGGTGAGCAGTTCAACAATTGCATGCTCCTCGGTGACTGCGAGAACAGTGACAATGGTCCTGGGGGATTCCCCACCGAGAGTGAGCCAGTGGAGGCTGATGAGTCCGGCGGCGGCGCTGGTAGGGGTGGCACTTTGGCCTTTGCCGCCCGCCGCGTTCGGAATCGACAGGTGCACAGCATGGCCGTGAGATCGGGCAGTGCCTATGATACCCTGGAACGACCCTATCGCCACAACAAGCTCCGAGGGAAGTGGGCCAAGTCGGCGGACTTTTACTTTGCCAGCTGCACCCACGCCTTTAGCTCGCTGGTCTTCTCGGAGCTGGGCACCTTTGGACTTCTGCACGGCGGATGGTGTGAGTTGTTTTTAAAATTTGTTTTAAACTAATTTAATCAGAGTATTTATTTGAAATAAAACCAACTTTAATGAAATTTTAACTTAATTTTATTAATTAATTAATATATTATCCTAGCTCAGCAAGCTTACACTTATAATTGTAACACTAGTCACAATCTATTAATATATTTTATATATTTTTTTTTACGTTAAAAAATAACCTTAATAAGAACAAAAGTATATGAAATTTTTATAGAATTTAACTAGAAAAATTAAATCACAAATCAAGCCAAACTAAATAAAATCTATTGAATAATTTCACCTTCAAAACTTCAGTGAGGGATACTTTAGTCTCAATGTTACCTCTACAATTGCTTTGTTTTGCTTAATTTCATTTTTTTGCTAGGGTTATTCCACTAAAGAATCCATTGCCATTTCCTTATCAAATATATTTCAATTAACTAAAGCAAAGGTTATCGCAGCTGCCTTAATGACGGATTTAAGTATTTTCCTACTTTCCTGAGCGATAAGGTAAGCAGCACCCAGGGTTGTCGTCACCGCAAAAAATATATATATATATATAAATAAATCTACTTTCCCTAAAACTGAACTTTAGCCAAGTTAATACTTCGCCAAAAACAGGTTTTAAACAGATTTAATCGCAGGCCATTGTCGGGTTATTAGTTAATTACATAATTGCACCGTTCTCTATGTTTAAGATAAGCCAAGTTAATGACACGCTGCTCCCGACACGATAAATCATTGTAAGGGTATACAGTATCTTATAAAGCTTAGTAATGGATTAATAATAGGGGTAGCATTAGTCAGACTATTGTGATGATTTTTTAAGATATTGTATTGTACTTATGATTAATACATATATTTATTTATATAGTTTATATAAATATTATTAAGTCAAAAAATATGTATATCATACAAATAAATAATAAAATATTGTATGATAAATACATTCATCTATATT